>CM060480.1:2011823-2086823 GCA_030544235.1 Lepturacanthus savala | reverse complement strand
AATACAGAATTTATGCAACAAAAGCAAGAATTAGTGCTGCAAAAAGTAGACTTTATGCAGAATTGTGCTGGGAAAATGAGAATTTGTGCATATTTATGGCACAAAAACTAGAATTTGTGCAACAATAGCAAGAATTTGTGCTGATTTATGCAGCAAAAACTAGAATCTGTGCTTATTTGTGCCACAAAAAGTAGAATTTGTGTAGATTTTTGCTGTAAAAACTAGAATTTATGCAGATTTGTGCAACAAAAACAAGAATTTTTGCTGTAAAAACTAGAATTTATGCAGATTTGTACCACAACATACATAATTTATGCAACAAAAACTAGAATTTGTGCTGCAAAAAGTAGATTTTATGCTGAATTGTGCCGGGAAAATGAGAATTTGTGCATATTTATACCACAAAAACTAGAATTTGTGCAGATTTGTGCCACAAAAACAAGAATTTATGCTGCAAAAAGTAGAATTTATGCTTATTTGTGCCACAAAAAGTAGAATTTATGCAGATTTGTGTCACAAAAAGTAGAATGCATGTAGTAAAAGCAAGAATTAGTGCTGCAAAAAGTAGACTTTATGCTGAATTGAGGAGGGAAAATGAGAATTTGTGCAGATTTGTGCAACAAAATGTAGAATTTGTGCTGCAAAAACGAGAATTTACAAGTAACTAATGGTTTCTTGAAATAATTTTCTTGTTTTTTGTTTTACAGCAGTTTGATGCACTCTGCTGTTTGCACACAAACAACATTTGGATGCATGTTGATGCCTTGTGGTTTTTGCAGGTTTCCTCATGAGACAGTAGCAGATCAGACGCCTCTCTCTGTTTTCTCTCTCTCTCTCTTTCTCTTTCTCTGGAGAAAGAGTTCACGAGTTCACAGTTTCAGTTTCTGCAGCAGCATCAGAACAGATCATTTCACTTCTTTGACAGTTTCACTTCTCTCAGTCATAAAGAGGAGGAAGGACTCCTTCTTCTCCTCCTCCTCTTCCACTGGTGCAGCCTGGTGGGTTTCATGTGGTCTGAGCTGGCCCCCGTTCAGGGCTCCAGGACCAGGACTCGTGCTGCGACATGTGGGTCTGACACTAATTAGCAGCAGGAGGGTCAGCCGAGGACAAATCACTTAATGACTTAGAACAACGAGCTGCAGAGACGCCACTCACTTCATGTTGAAAAGCAAAGAAATGAACCCAAACAAGTGAAAATATCTTGTTTTCCTGCCATGAGCCCAATAATGAGCAGATAATTTATCTTATTATTAGTTTTAAATTAAAAAGCATGAGATCAAAATGTAATTATTAGGATTAAAAGAACAAAATATATCTCTTTATATAGAGATATTTGCTGATTTATCTCATTTCCATGTGTTCTAGCTGCATTTTAAAGGGATATTCTGCAGTTTTAACACCATTAATCAGTAATGAATCACCTGTTTTGGTCTCTTTCTGTATATTTGTGTGTTTCAGCTCCACGGCTACAGAGGGAAGGATCCTCTGGGGCTGCAGATCTTCATCGGGACGGCGGACGAACGGATCCTGAAGCCTCACGCCTTCTACCAGGTCCACCGCATCACCGGTAAAACCGTCACCACCACCAGCTTCGAGAAGATCATCCACGGAACCAAAGTCCTGGAGATTCCTCTGGAGCCCAAGAACAACATGAAGGCAATGTGAGGATGGAGTTCTGGAGCCGTGTTAGTGGCTCTGAGGGTCCAAATAATGGATGTCTACATTAATTAATGAAAATTAATCGATTTCAGTCATTTTGAAGAAGAAAATGTCTTCTACATTATGCTGAATTGAGCCGGGAAAACAAGAATCTGTGCAGATTTGTGCCACAAAACTAGAAATTGTGCTGCAAAAACTAGAATTTATGCTCCAAAAACTGGAATTCATGCAGATTTGTGGAACAAAAACTAGAATTTATGCTACAAAAAGTCAACTTTATGCTGAATTGTGTCAGGAAAACTTAGAATTTGTGCAACAAAAACAAGGATTTGAGCTGATTTATGCCCCAAAAAGTAGAATTTGTTCTGATTTGTCCCCTCAAAACAGAATTTGTGCTACAAAAACTATAAGTTGTGCAGATTTGTGCAACAAAAGCAAGAATTTGTGCTGATTTGTACTGAAAAAACTAGAATTTATGTCACAAAAACGAGAATTTGTGCTGATTTATGCCACAAAATGTAGAATTTGTGAATCAAAAAGTCAACTTTATGCTGAATTGTGCCAGGAAAACATAGAATTTGTGCTGATTTGTGCCCCAAAACAGAATTTGTGCTACAAAAACAAGAATTTGTTCTGATTTGTACTGAAAAAAATAGAATTTGTGCAGATTTGTGCTGCAAAAAGTAGAATTTATATCATAAATACTAGAATTTGTGCAGATTTTTACAACATAAATCATAATTTGTGCTGACGTGTGTCACAAATGTTGAATTTATGCTGCAAAAACTAGAATTTATGCTGATTTGTACTGAAAAAAACAAGAATTTGTGCTGATTTATGCCACAAAATGTAGAATTTGTGCTGCAAAAACTGGAATTTGTGCTGCATAAAGTCAAATTTGTAGTTAATAATTAATAATAATAATTGTCGTGTTTTATAATAGTAAACTGAACAACTCATCAATGAAATAATCTATAGATTAATCAACTATCACAACAGTCATTAGTTGCAGCCGAGTTCTTTATAATAATAATATTAACAAGCCCCTCCTCTAAATTCTAATCTAATTAAAATATATTTGTTTCAGTGTCAGTGCATCTATCAGTGGTTCTCAAAGTGAGGTCCAGGGACCTCCAGGGGTCCTTTAGGTGGTTCCATTAGGTCCCAGAAGCTGTATTTTTTCTTTAAACCTCCCAAATGTTACACTTTTATTGGGTTTTACGACTCTAAAACCGAGACTTTATCATCAAAATCAGTTAAAACGTCACTTTCTTGCATGTTTATTGTAAACCTCCCACTTCCTGTTGTGCTCACACGTGTATTTTCCCGTTTTTTCCTCCTCTACAGAATCGACTGTGCCGGGATCCTGAAGCTGCGGAACGCCGACATCGAGCTGAGGAAAGGGGAGACGGACGTCGGCCGCAAAAACACGCGTGTTCGCCTGGTGTTCCGTGTTCACATACCTCAGCCGGGAGGACAGCACCTGTCTCTGCAGGTGGCCTCGCATCCCATCGAGTGCTGTAAGGAGCGATTCATTGATTGATTGATTGATTGATTGATTGGTTGATTGATGATTTTACTGCCGTTTTACCTCATCTCTAAAAATAAAAACGTGAATTCAGCGGCGTCGTTTCAGTTTAAAGTGAGAAACAGTAACTTTTAGAAGAGTTGGGGTTAAAAAAATAGAGAATTGTACCTTTAAATGCAGCTGATAGAGCTATAGACGATCAATAATCACTATTAATGTATACAAAATATGCATATACTGCAAAAAGTACTACTACAGTACCATGGGGGAAGTACTTTATATAAATAATTGATCTTTGAACTCTTATCTTATTAATCATTGAACTTTGCAGATAATTGATATTTATATTTTATTTGATCAGTTTGGTCGAGTTTTAAGTTTTAAATAAAGTATTTTTATCTGTAGTACCAGACTAGTAATACTGTAAAAATACAAAAAAATACTACTACAGTACCTTAACCACAGCACCAGACTGGGTACTAATACTGCAAAAAGTACTGTAAAAAATACTACTACAGTACCTCAACTATAGCACTAGACTGTGTACTAATACTGCAAAAACTACTACTACAGTACCTCAACCACAGCACCAGACTGGGTACTAATACTGCAAAAAATACTACTACAGTACCTCAACCACAGCACCAGACTGGGTACTAATACTGCAAAAAATACTACTACAGTACCTCAATCACAGCACCAGATTAGGTAATAATACTGCAAAAAATACTACTACAGTACCTCGATCACAGCACAAGACTGAGTACTAATACTGCAAAAAATACTACTACAGTACCTCGATCACGGCACCAGACTGAGTACTAATACTGCAAAAAATACTACTACAGTACCTCAACTATAGCACCAGCCTGAGTACAATACTGCAAAAAAATACTACTACAGTACCTCAACCACAGCACAAGACTGGGTACTAATACTGCAAAAAATACTACTACAGTACCTCGATCACGGCACCAGACTGAGTACTAATACTGCAAAAAATACTACTACAGTACCTCAACCACAGCACAAGACTGGGTACTAATACTGCAAAAAATACTACTACAGTACCTCAACCACAGCACCAGACTGGGTACTAATACTGCAAAAAATACTACTACAGTACCTCAACTATAGCACCAGACTGGGTACTAATACTGCAAAAAATACTACTACAGTACCTCGATCATGGCACCAGACTGGGTACTAATACTGCAAAAAGTACCATAAAAATACTACTACAGTATCTCAATCACAGCTCCAGACCGAGTACTAATATTGCAAAAAATACTACTACAGTACCTCGACAACAACATCAGAACAGGTACTAATACTGCAAAAAATGCTCCTACAGTACCTCAATCACAGCACCAGACTGAGTACTAATACTGCAAAAAATACTGCAAAACATACTACTACAGTACCTCAGTCACAGCACCAGACTGGGTACTAATATCGACTTCTTTTATCGTATGAATCACTGAAACCAGGAAAAATAACTTAAATAAAGTATTTTTCCTGTATTAAACACTATTTTTTAATTATTCTAACTGTATTTTCTCTCTAACATCAATAGATTGTGACTCTTCACTGAACATGTAGATTTATTTTAACACCAGGTTTAAGTCTAGCAGAGATATTCACCATTTCTGATCCTTTATAGCAGGAAAACATCCATATTCCTCTGATGAGGAGGAGCCTCCATGTGTCTGGTGTCAAACCTGCTGATGTTTTCATCAGTTAAAACAAAACGTAATACAAAGTAAACACGAAGGAGAAGAAAAAGCCACGCATTCAAATGAGTTGGGAGCCGTGCTGATAGTCCAGAGTCCTGCTCACAAAGGAGGCTTTATGCCCACGGTGGCGTCCGTCCAGTGGCTCAGCGTCCGCTTTACCTGTGTGTGTTAGCGTGTGTGTGTGAAGTAGTGAAGTGTGTGTTTAGCTACATGGCTGCGTGTGTGTACACAGCGTTATTAAAGCACCTGCTGTAATCACAAGTCAAACAAGAAGCTGCTTTATCAGGCGGCTGCAGACATGACGCTGCTCATGTTGCTGCACTGAAAAATCATTTTATCACGTCTAGTGGCTGCATGAAATCAAGTCATCGAACTATATCTATATATCTATATATATTTAGGTGATTGTATTTATATGTTTTAATAGCATTTACTTTCTAAATACAAACAGAATTGATCCAAATCAGGAAAAAAAATTTGAAAGAAGTTAAATTATCTTCCAGTAGAATATTCTACTCAATATAAAAAACACATCAACTAAATAATGCAAAAATTTAGCAAAAATACGACTAAATACTGCAAAAAATCTGCAAAAATATGACTAAATACTGCAAAAAAATCTTGAAAAATACAACTAAATACTGCAAAAAATTCTGCAAAAATATGTCTAAATACTGCAAAAAAATCTGCAAAAATATGACTAAATATTGCAAAAAAATTCTGCAAAAATATGACTAAATAATGCAAAAAAATTCTGCAAAAATATGACTAAATAATGCAAAAAAAATCTGCAAAAATATGACTAAATACTGCAAAAAAATCTGTAAAAATATGACTAAATATTGCAAAAAATTCTGCAAAAATATGACTAAATATTGCAAAAAAAATCTGCAAAAATATGACTAAATACTGCAAAAAAAATCTGTAAAAATATGACTAAATATTGCAAAAAATTCTGCAAAAATATGACTAAATATTGCAAAAAAAATCTGCAAAAATATGACTAAATATTGCAAAAAAATCTGCAAAAATATGACTAAATACTGAAAAAAAAATCTGCAAAAATATGACTAAATACTGAAAAAAAATCTGTAAAAATATGACTAAATATTGCAAAAAATTCTGCAAAAATATGACTAAATACTGCAAAATAATCTGTAAAAATATGACTAAATATTGCAAAAAATTCTGCAAAAATATGACTAAATACTGCAAAATAATCTGCAAAAATATGACTAAATAATGCAAAAGAATTCTGCAAAAATATGACTAAATACTGCAAAAAAATCTGGAAAAATACAACTAAATACTGCAAAATAATCTGCAAAAATATGACTAAATAATGCAAAAGAATTCTGCAAAAATATGACTAAATACTGCAAAAAAATCTGGAAAAATACAACTAAATAATGCAAAAAATCTGGAAAAATACAACAAAATACTGCAAAATAATCTGCAAAAATATGACTAAATAATGCAAAAGAATTCTGCAAAAATATGACTAAATACTGCAAAAAAATCTGGAAAAATACAACTAAATACTGCAAAAAATTCTGCAAAAATATGACTAAATATTGCAAAAAAATCTTGAAAAATACAACTAAATACTGCAAAAAAATTTGCAAAAATATGACTAAATAATTCAAAAATATTCTGCAAAAATATGAGTAAATACTGCAAAAAAATCTGCAAAAATACAACTAAATACTGCAAAAAAATCTGCAAAAATACAACTAAATACTGCAAAAAAATCTACAAAAAATACTACCACAATACTTTAATCACAGCATCAGACTGGGTACTAATACTGCAAAAAATACTGCAAAAATACCTCTACAGTACCTCAAACATAGCTCCAGACTCTGTACTAATACTGCAAAAAGTACTGTAAAAAATACTCAATATATTCTACTCAATATAAAAACATGACTCACTAACATAACTAGACTAGAATATTTTTACATAAAAAAAATAAAGAAAATTTAATAAAATCATCACATTTAAATTTATTAAATAAATCGGATAAAACCAAATTTACATGCGTCAAAATCATTTTATATATATGTATTTTTTGGATTTTCACATATTTCACATTGAACACACACACTGTATTGCACACACATGAATAATGATGATAATAAATAAAAAATAGAGAAAATAAATACAATAAAAATGCAAAAAAAAATCCAAATAAAGTAGAAATGGCTGCCAGATCTTTGTAAATTCTCTAAATTAGTTGTCCTGCATCATTTTTTTCAGTGTGCGACGTCCTTTCATTGTAAAACAATCATGACGCAGGTTATAACACGGCTTCATAATCGCTGTTTCCCCTCCGTCTGTTTTCTGACGTGGTGAGGAAGGACAGAACAATAGCGGCTGCCTGTCTCACCTCACGTCAGACCAGAACAATCGCTGAGAGGCCGTCAGGCGTGAAGCGACACCTGTAGCAGGTGATCAGGTGACGCCTGGAGCGGCGTTTTACTCGTTTTAGGCTGAACGACGTCGATCAAAGGTCACAGAGCTGTTTGGTCTGAGTAATAAACACCAAGAGGAAGCTGCTGCAGCAGAACAGTGAACATGCTGAGAGATGATTTTACAGAAGTGATACTATTGATCACTAAAACAATGATGTAGAGTATTTCCATCCAATTACATTCATTGGATTTATGGGGTATGTACAACTATATTTAAATTGATATCATAATATGCTAATTTATCAAAAATAGTTTTGTTGCACATGTTCTTGGTCCTAGAGGGCACTTTAGCATCTGTTTTGGCACCTAGAGGGCACTTTAGCACACAATTTAGCTCCAAGAGGGCACTTAAGCACTTAAGCCCTTGTTTTGGCTTCCTAGGGGGCACTTTAACTCACATTTGGCTTCCTAGGGGGCACTTTATCTCACATTTGGATTACTAGAGGGCACTTTATCATGCTTTTTGGTTCCTAGAGGGCACTTTAGAGCATGTTTAGGTGTCTAGAGGGTACTTTAGCACACTTTTTACCTCCCAAGAGTGCAATTTTACACACATTTTACCTGTGGGTGACCCAATTTAATGGGTTATGTAAAATTATATTTAAAATTATATTATAATATGCTAATTTGGCAAAAGATTGTTTTGTTGCACATGTTCTTGCTCCTAGAGGGCACTTTAGAAGGCGTTTTGGCTTTCAAAAGGGCACATTAGCATCTTTTTTAGCAGCTAGAGGGCACTTTAGCACATCATTTGGCTCCAAGAGGGCACTTAAGCCCTTCTTTTGGCTTCCTAGGGGGCACTTTAGCTCACATTTGGCTTCCTAGAGGGCACTTTATCATGCTTTTTGGCACCTAGAGGGCACTTTAGCACATACTTTGGCTCCACCAGGGCACTTAAGCCCTGGTTTTGGATTCCTAGGGGTCACTTTATAACTATCACTAGTGTACACATATAAAGTCTCTATAATAGAATCCAGTTTCTAGTTTCTATTCAACCTGAAAACCTTTGGATGACTCAGCATCGCCTCCTTAATCACACAACTCATCACTTCTCAGTAACAATTGGTCGTGAACTTGTGAGAAATCACTACAACACGTCTTTCAGCGGAAAAGAGTCATTTTCTCACTTTCGTTGCTGGTTTATGGTCTAAAAATGTAATGTGTGTGTGTGTGTGTGTGTGTGTGTGTGTGTGTGTGTGTGTGTGTGTGTGTCTGCAGCTCAGCGATCGGCCCATGAGCTCCCTATGGTGGAGAAGCAGGACATGGAGGCGTGCTCGGTGCTGGGGGGTCAGCAGATGATCCTGACGGGTCAGAACTTCAGCTCCGACTCCAAGGTCATTTTCACAGAGAAAACCCAGGGTGAGTGGAGGAGAAATCACAGAAATCACAAGCATCAGCCTCACGTTCATGTTTACTGATGTACAAACCTGCAGGTTGAGTGATGAAGGGGTGAAAAGGAGGAAAAAGGGCACATATAGCATGTCTTTTGGCTCCTAGAGGGCATTTTAGTACATATTTGGGCTCAGAGAGGTCACTTTAGTGCATGTTCTTGCTCCTAGAGGGCACTTTAGCATGCACTTTGGCTCATAGAGGGCATTTAAGCATGTGTTTTGGCACCAAAGAGGGCACTTTAGCATCCTTTTTGGCAACCAATGGGCACTTTAGCACAAATTGTGGCTCCTAGAGGGCATTCTAGCACATGTTCCTGCTCCTAGAGAGAACTTTAGAATGCGTTTTGGCTCCTAGAGGGCACTTAAGCATGTGTTTTGGCTCCCAAAAGGGCACTTTAGCATATTTTTTGGCTCCTAGAGGGCACTTTATAATGCGTTTTGGCTTCCAAGAGAGCATTTTAACGTCATTTTTGGCACTTAGAGGGCACTTTAGCACACATCTTTGCACTTGAGCACATGTTCTTGCTCCTAGAGGGCACTTTGGAATGCACATTAGAATTAGAATACATTTAGGTTCCCAAGAGTGTTTGGCACCGAAAGGGTGCTTTAGAATGTGTTTTGGCTCACAAGAGGGCACTTTAGCATCCTTTTTGGCACCTGGAGGGCACTTTAGTACAAATTCTGGCTCCTGGAGGGCACTTTAGCACATGTTCTTGTTCCTAGAGGGCATTTTAAAAAGCGTTTTGGCTCCCAATAGGGCACTTTAGCATCATTTTTGGCACCTAAAGGGCACTTTAGAATGAATTTTGGCTCCTAGAGGGCATTTTAGAATGCGTTTTGGCTCCCAAGATGGCACTTTAGCATCCTTTTTAGCATCTAATGGGCACTTTAGCACAAAGTTTGGCTCCTAGAGGGCACTTTAGCCTGCTGTTTAGCTCCCTTTTTAAAATAAAAGACTTCCCAGTTCATGTAAAGCACATGAAACACACTGTATTGTGGTAATTTTATACCTAATATTAATAATTAATATGAATAATAAAACATTTATATCATATTTTAACACTTTAATCTACAACTGAAATCAGGTGCAACGTATTTGAAGTAAATAAACTGGAACTAATCTTGTTTATCTATATTTATCATTTATATTTACAAGAATAATGTGACGTTTCTCAGAACAGAAAGTTCTGATTCAACCTGAGATATTTTCAGCTTCTGTTATTAAACAACCGCAACGACTCAGCGATGACTAATAGCAGCAGCAGCAGCAGCAGCAGCAGCAGCAGCAGCAGCAGCAGCAGCAGTAACAGCAGCAGCAGCAGCAGCAGCAGTAACAGCAGCAGCAGCAGCAGCAGTAACAGCAGCAGCAGCAGCAGCAGCAGCAGCAGCAGCAGCAGCAGCAGCAGCAGTAACAGCAGCAGCAGCAGCAGCAGCAGCAGCAGCAGCAGCAGTAACAGCAGCAGCAGCAGCAGCAGCAGCAGCAGTAGCAGCAGCAGCAGCATCGGCTGATTTGCATGATGTTAACGATAAACTGCAGCTTCACTTCCTTCTAACCTTTTCTGACTCCATTATCGCTCAGATTGGCCTTTTGTTGAGTTGATTGATGTTTAGTCTCAAATAGAGATGAAGGATATGAGATGAAATATGTCATTTTAGAAGAAATCATCTAAATATAAATCATTAAATCTGTTAAATTTTAAGAAAATGTTCATCTTGTTTTCTTAAAACAAACCAGATTGACCCACATTTACACTATCTGAGATAATTCTACTCAATATCGGACTAATTGTACCAGATTTAATAAATAAACTGCAAAAAATGAAATCTTTCAGGGGAATATATCTCGTATTTAGCACAATTAATCCAATATTAAGTAAAAATATCCTGAATTTTCTTATTCTATTGCCATATTTCCCAGAAACAGGAGATAAAAGTTAAGAATTATGAGAAACGAAATTCAAAATATGAGATAAAATAATGTAATTATGACAAAATTTGCAAAATTGACCAATATCAAATAGAAATTAACAAATAAAAATACAATTTAAAAATAAAAATTGCATTGAACAGAGTGAAGCCTGTATCAAATCATTACATCCAATACATAAATTGCAGGATTATCTATAATAAGATACAGAAAAAGGTCAAAGGTCACACCAGGTGTCCAAATGGCACAAAATAGAGGTTCGCCTGGTTCCAACAGTTCTATAAAAACCCTGTAAAACTGCACTGGTTCAAGTTCTATGCATCTATTTTGGTATATTTATTGTTTGTAACAGATTTAGGTACAAAACTCTTGTATTTGTGCAGATTTTCCATATTTATTGTGGTTTATTTCAAGCAGGAAAGCTGTAAAATAGTCCTTTTTCTTAAATAACCACATGTAACAACAACAACAACAGTCCTAAAGTCATTAAAAACTCCACTTTTAGAGCAAAATGATCCTTCAATTAGTCGGATTCCGGACTATTTCCTTCAAGCTGCAGCGTTGAAATGAGCGAAAATTAAATCATCCGAATAAATTGATGCTGAAAACACAAACATCGATGCAGAGATTTGCAGCAGGAAATGAAGCGTTCGAGGCTGCGAATTTTACCGGTGGAAGAAATGTTCTGGTTACAGGCCAGAAGGTGAAAATCTGAGTGTAAAACACATCTATGGGCAGGATTTGTGACATCACAACTAGTTTGGAGGCAAATGCAGTCACAAACACTGAAAACTGCCTTTTTTTAACTTTTAAAACGAACCATATTTGCGCATTCATTCATTTTTAATGAGTAAGAAGGAGGCCATGTCATTTTTAGGAGCCTAACGAGATAAGTTCACTTATCTCGTTAAGTTTAACGAAGTAAGTAAAGTGAGACGACTTATCTCGTTAACCCATCACTTAACGAGATAAGTGGAGTCTGGAGAAACCAGACGAACATTATACGAACGCAAATATCAGACGTTTATAGTCCAAGTGGAGAGTTTTATAGCGTCTTTAAAATCTGCCGTAAATCAAAACTCTGACTGTCTGAGTCCTGCAAAAACAGGTGGAAATATCTAGTTTTTGGTACATTTAGTCCAATATTGAGCAGAATTATTATGTTCCACTGTTTCTTGATTTTAGTCAATTTAATCTTTTATTTTAATAATTATCTGCCAGTTGAAATGTATTAAAGGTGCAGTGTGTGGTTTCTAGTGGCCTCTAGTGGTCAAACTGCAGATTGCACCGAATAACTATGAAGAGTCGCTGCAAAAAAAGCAAAGCTAAAAGGCTAAAAAGGTGAAAATATCTTGTTTTTGGTGTAATATTATAGAATTTTCTTATCTTATTTCAGGTTTTTTGGGAAAACATATCTAACATTTTCTTAAAAAATATCTTGAAATAAGATAAATTATCTAAGAAAATTCTACTTAATATTGGACTAATCATATTTTATTGCCTTTAAATGGCTGATATTATAATAAAAATGTGTTTTTATTACCTTAGATTGCGCTGTTTTAAGGAAATATCTCGTTTTTTGCTATAATTAATCAAATATTGAGTAGATTTATCTTATTCAACAGGCAGATAATTTATCTTATTTCAAGTTTTTGAGTTTTTCCTGTATAGGTGGTTTTGTTTTAAGACAAAATAGAAAAACCTACCAGTGGAATAAGATAAATCTACTCAATATTCAACTAATTGTACCAAAAATTAGACATTTTCACTCGTTTTTTTTTTAACTACACTCATTTTTTTCCCCTCCCGTTTCTGCGGGGTTCCCTCCTGTTACGTCACGGCGCTGTAATGGTTAGCGAGACAAAGACGGAAAAAGGGAATCTTACAAAAAAAAGAGAGCGAGAGAGAGGGATTGCCATTGTTTTGGAGAGTTTCTGCATGACACAAAGTCCTGGAGCGGAGCAGCTGTTAAATCCCTGTGAATCAGACCCAGCTGTCTCTGGTTGTACGGAGGGGAAAGGAAAAGCCTCGCCGGCCAAGTCCCGTCTCTATCGCCTTTCCCCCCCCTTCCCTTTTCCACCTCCTCCGCTTCTCAATTATCTCCAGACTGACGAGCAGGACTCGGGGTATCCCTTAGAGAGGGGAGCCGCAACAAAACGCAAAACAAGCCCCGACGCCAAGAAAGCGTTTCCGAGACGAGGAATCAATCGTAAAAAAAAAAAAAAAGAGAGAGAAGTTGGCGGGACGTGTGGAATCCCCCTTTTTTCCTGCTGACTCATTGGAGCCATGTGTTTGTAATTTTGGATTTATTTTTTTTTTTTTGACAGAGGGTTTCCCACCTACATCAGTTACATCCAAACAGAACTCGCTGCAGCACATGGCTGCATCATGTGCTCGGGCAGATGGAGTTCACACTCGGGCACATTTTGTTTTGTTTTTTCTTAAATTACAGTGTGACGTAACATAACGTGGACAGAAAATAACTGTAAAACCATTAAAACTATTAATATTTACAGTAACCAACTGGCAGCAGTTATATGGAAAGTTACTGTGGTTATTTTGTACAGGAGAAGTACAGTACTTCTATTAATTTAAAAATAAAACAATTAAATACTCTGATTTCAATTGTATTTACAGTAAAAATGTAGTTGATTTCAGGTGTATTTACAGTATTAGGTGATTAACTAAAATAAAAATCAATTAAATACTGTGCATTTACGGTATTAGGTGATTAATTGTAGAATAAAATAATGTCTATTTACTATATTGAATAATTAACTAAAATAAAAATCAATTAAATGCTGTGATTTCAGTTGTATTTACAGTATTATGTCGCTAACTGTAAAACAAAAAACAATTAAATACTGTGTATTTACAGTATTAGGTGATTAATTTGTAAATTAACTGTAAATCTTACAGTATTAGGTGATTAATTTGTAAATTAACTGTAAATTTTACAGTATTAGGTGATTAATTGTAGAATACAAATCAATTAAATACCTTGATTTCAATTGTATTTACAGTATTAGGTGAATTACAGTAAAAATGTACTTAAATACTTTGATTTCAGGTGTATTTACAGTATTAGGTGATAAATTGTCCAATAAAATAATGTCTATTTATTATATTGGATGATTAACTAAAATAAAAATCAAATAAATGCTGTGATTTCAGTTGTATTTACAGTATTATGTAACTAAATGTAAAATAAACATCAATTAAATACTGTGCATTTACAGTATTAGGTGATTACTTTGTAAATTAACTGTAAATTTTACAGTATTAGGTGATTAATTGTAGAATAAAAATCAATTAAATACTGTGATTTCAGTTGTATTTACAGTATTAGGTGATTGATTTACAGTAAAAATTTAGTTAAATACTTTGATTTCAGTTGTATTTACAGTATTAGGTGATAAATTGTACAATAAAAAACAATAAAATAATGTGTATTTACTGTATTGGATGATTAACTAAAATAAAAATCAATTAAACACTGTGATTTCAGTTGTATTTACAGTATTAGGTGATTGATTTACAGTAAAAATTTAGTTAAAGTTAAATACTTTGATTTCAGTTGTATTTACAGTATTAGGTGATAAATTGTACAATAAAAACAATAAAATAATGTGTATTTACTATTTTACAGTGTAATTTTATAGATGTTTTACAGTGTAATTTTATAGATGTTTTACAGTGTAATTTCATAGATGTTTTACAGTCTAATTTTATAGATGTTTTACAGTGTAATTTTATATTTTACAGTGTAATTTTATAGATGTTTTACAGTGTAATTTCATAGATGTTTTACAGTGTAATTTTATAGATGTTTTACAGTGTAATTTTATAGATGTTTTACAGTGTAATTTTATAGATGTTTTACAGTGTAATTTTATATTTTACAGTGTAATTTCATAGATGTTTTACAGTGTAATTTTGTAGTTGTTTTACAGTGTGATGGTTATAGATGTGGAGGCGGTTTCCGGTTGTTTTCAGTTGTATTTGGTCGTCTGGTGGTGAACAGGAAGTGGTTTTAAAGTTGTAAATTATCTATGTGCACAAAGATCACGTTTTTCCTTCCACTGATCGATCAAACGAGGAAAAAACTAAAGAAACCACAAAATAGAAAAAATTGAGAAGCTGGAACCAGAGAATTCGGGCATTTTCTTCTTAAAAATGTAACTGTTAGATTTTCATCTTCTCTCTTTATTTCTTTCTAGATGGGCAGCAAATTTGGGAAATGGAAGCAACAGTGGACAAAGATAAGAGCCAACCAGTAAGTATTTCACTTCTGTCTTCGTCTTCCTGTGACCTCTGTGCAAACTGCAAGAAAGTCTTACTTTTGGTACAATTAGTCCAATATTGTGTAGAATTATCTCACTTGAAATAATCCATAATCTAAATTTTCTGCCAAAGGAATCAGATATTTCAGGATAATTCTACTCAAAATTGCATTAATTGTACCATAAACCATATATGTTCACTTGTTAAGATTGCATTTTTTGCAGTGTACAGTAAATACTAATATATAACGGCGTTTTATTTTGTAGAGTATGCTGTTTGTGGAGGCTCCGACCTACCGGGACACGTCCATCTGTCATTCTGTCAAAGTCAACTTCTACGTCATCAACGGGAAGAGGAAGAGGAGCCAGCCTCAACATTTCACCTACACACCACTGGCATGTAAGAGCAGCTGATATCAGAGAAATAATCAATAAATATAAACATCCTGTGGTTTGTGTTGGTCTGTGAGAGTCAACTCTTGGTGTTATGATGTGTTAATCAGGAAAAAACAAGAGGTTCGAGGTTGTACCTTGGGTTTTTCCATTTTTTTAGACATTTTGTAGAACAATCCAATAATTGATGAAGTGATGAGATAATGAATTTGAGTTTTTTAACAGTAATTTCTTAAAATGCCTTTAAATTTTACTCAAATATACTCAAATACCACACAGGTGAATTCAAATTTATTCTACACTGCAAAAAATGTAATCTTAACAAGTGAGAATATATTGTTTTTGGTACAATTGGTCAAAAATTGAGGAGAATTATCTTGGTGTGGTGTCTTTTTATCTCATATTTTGATGTTTTTATATCTTAAACCTTTTGTAATAATTACTCAAATATACAGGTAAATTATCATTCCTTCTGCACTGTAAAAGATTTGTTAAACTAATGGAAATATCTTGTTTTCAGTACAATTAGTCCAATATTGAGTAGCATTTATTTTTTTTGAAAAACCTATTCAATTGGCAAAAAAATTAGCGTAGATCAAATTTGTCTTGTTTTTTTTTATTTTGGTCAATTTAGTCTTTATTTTCTTCTAAAATTTGATTAAATTGTTGGACTTTTTTTTAATGTCGTTTTAATATCTCTTATTATGGACTTTTTATCTGTTAATTCTCAATTTTATCTCAAATTCTTTGAAAAACTTCAAATAACTAAACTTAACTGCCAATGGAAAGAGGTATTTCAAGCCAATTCCCCCCGATATTGGACTAATTTAAATAAAAACTAGTTTCTCCCTTTTAACATGAGTAGTAATTGTAAACCATTACATTCTACTTCCTGTCAGGATATTTACAGCTTTGTTTTTTCCTCACAGCTCCGTCGATCAAGACCGAGCCGATAGACGAGTACGAAGCCGACCACATGGGCTTCAGCATGCCTCAGATCTTGGGTTTATCCCCTCACTCCTACTACCATAACCCACGTAGCGGCGGTGGCGGCGGCGTCCTCCACCCGGACAACGGCATGGTCGCCGGCATGGCGTCGTGCCAGCGCCTCGGCTCCAGCCTGCCGGGCCAGGACGCCCGTTTCCAGCAGCAGAGCCCGGCCATCGTTTTCTCCCGCGGCAGCAAGAGCCTGAGCGGCAGCCCCGGCCTCTACCAGCACGCCGGCGGGATGATGCCGGACCCGCACCGGTCCGTCCTGGTCCACACGGGCTCCCCGGCGCAGCCCATGGCGGCGGGCCAGCACCCGTCCATCATCCAGTTCTCGCCGACCAACCACCACCTCCTGCGGGACCCGCTGGGCGCCCCGCCGCCCGACAACCAGCAGATCATCTACTGCGACGGATACTCCCCCCAGTCCGCCCAGTCCGCCCACTCGCCCACGTCCCCCCAGGCGGCGGTGGCGGGGAACCACCCCCACCCGTATCCCACCGTGATCCAGCAGCAGCCGTACACCCAGAAGGGGCAGCAGAAAGGCCGGGGCACGGGACAGATGGAGGCGCCGGGAGACGGACAGAGGAGGGTGACGGTCAAGGAGGAGAACTTGGACCAGGCCTACCTAGATGATGGTGAGTGTAAGTGATTTAATTCTCTGTGGGACTTTATTGGCTGAAGGTGCAGAGGTGCACGGGGCTACAACTAATACTCATAGTCGATTAGAGCGTTGGAAGATCGGTCGATTAATCAATTGGTTGTCAACTATTACATTGATTGCTAACTATTTTGATAATCAATTAATGGATTTGAGTCATTTTTCAGAAGAAAACGTCCAAATTCTCTGGTTCCAGCTTCTCAAATCTGATTATTTTCTGGTTTTCTTTGTACTTTCGACATCATAGAGGGTAAATATGAAGGGGCCGAGAACGGATCCTTGTGAAACACCTCTGACAGTTCAATGGTGGTGTGGAGGTGCTAGCTGTAGCCTAACACCCCCTTTCCATCATTGTGTGTTGATGCTAGTGCTAGTTAAACGTTGGTGCTGCTGGGACCAGAATTCCTGTCTGAGATCAGGTTCTTCAGCTGCTTCAGAACTGGTTCAGCTCCAAACTGCCTTGGTCGTTTTTTTTTGTCCAGACCAACAGTCCACAGCCCAAAGATCATCAGTTTTATAGTCATCAGTTTTTTAGAGTTGGCAGCTAATTGAATCGGTAGCTCTTGAGGAAAGGAAAACAAAAAGACTGATGAATACGTGCAATTCCTTTTTGTGAAAGAGACGGATGATTAAGAGCCGCCGACAAAGATATAACTTTTCCTCAGAACAATTCAAGGATATTTACAATATCTGCTCCGTCTCCTCCTCACACGTCCAGGGCTGATCTACGTGCTATAGTATCACCCTGAACAAAGCCGACAGAACAGGCTCGCACTGTTAAAACAATCTCTGCCATGAGGTGCAGTTATGTTCCACTCAAGGTGGAAATAACAGGGATTATGAGTCATATGTTTATACTTATGCTTGTCAGCCCTATTACCCCCTGACAGAATTAATGTCAGGCCACATCCAGCAGCAGCAGCAGCGTGAACCGCTTCCTTATTCTGGAGTGAAAGGTTCTCTAAACTCTATTATGTTATCTAATAAAGGGGCTCTGAAAACACAGAAACGGGTTTTCTTCTAGTCTTTTAGTCAGGGGAGGTTGCTTCCTGCTTGATTGATTGATTGGTTACCAATTATTACATTAATCGCCAATTGATTAATCAATTTGGGTCATTTTTTAAGAAGGAAAATGTCCAATTTCTCTGGTTCCAGCTTCTCTTCTCTGATTATTTCCTGGTTTCTTTATTCTTCTATAATAGTGTCTATAAATTAAAATATATTTTATCAACTCTATTTTCAGGATGTAATATCACTCTTTTTTGTGTATTGAAACAAATGAACATAAGTTTTTTCCTTTATTTTTCAAGAAAACCGCTTTGTTACACCTTAAAACAAGCTTTTAGAACGATTAATCGATTAGTTGACAACTTTTACTTTAATCACCAATTATTTTGATAATCAATAACTTAATCTGATATAAAAATAGTCATTAGTTGCAGCCCTACCTTTATGTTTTATGCAGATATGTGTTGCAGCTATAATTCTGCTGCTCTAAACCTTCCAACTTGCAATGATTAGTTGATTAATCAATTAGTTGACAACTATTACAGTAATGTTGATGATTAATTAATGGGTTTGAGTCATTTTCAAGAAGAAAATGTCCAAATTCTCTGGTTCCAGCTTCTCTTCTCTGATTATTTCCTGGTTTCTTTAGTCTCTATAATAATAAACTGATGACTGAAACTTCACAGGATCTAGAAAGGAACCCTGAGGAACCCCACATTTGATTTGACATTGAACTATTTTGGTAATCGATTAATCGATTTGAGTAACTTTTAGGAAGAAAACTTCCAAATTCTCTGGTTCCAGCTTCTCTTCTCTGATTATTTCCTGGTTTCTTTATTCTTCTATAATAATAAACTGATGATCTTTGGGTTGTGGACAAAAAAAGACATTTAATCATCGATTAACTGATAAATTAATCAACAGCAGCCTTGTTACTCAATTTGTTTAGTGTCTAGATTCACATACATTTTATCAACACTCATTTCAGCACCTAATACACTGTTTTGTGTGTATTGAAACAAATAAAAGTTTAACTTTCTCCTTTATTTTTCACAAAAAACTGCTTCCTGTTGCACCTTAAAAGTAGAGTACATTAATCGACAATTATTGTGATAGTCAATTAATGGATTTGAGTCATTTTTCAGAAGAAAACGTCCAAATTCTCTGATTATTTCCTGGTTTCTTTAGTCTTTACTCTAACTCTAACCCAAAAAAACACATTTTAGGTTGAATCTTTATGAATCAAACAACTAATCAATAGATAAACAGTCGTTTCTTGCATCTCCATTCAGTTTATTCTGCAGGTCGTGGGGGTTGGACTGACCCCCCCGCCGCCTCCTGCTCATCAGGAAATGAGCTTCATTCTTTATTTTATTTTTTTTTTCTCGCTCTCTCGCATTAAAGACAGCGAGGGAGGGAGAAAGAAGTGTCACTCTCCCCAGCGCCTGGACATGTTGACACTGTTATGAAGTGAAAAACAACCTCCATGGCAACCATTGTCAAACAGTGGAACGGGCTGCCTGGGAGAGCTGGGGAAAGCCTCTTTGTTTGTTATAGTTGGCCGGGGCTTCTCCTTGGCCTTACGCCCCTCGATTCTGCGAGGGAACCCACCAGAGGATTAGCTTTTTTTCCGACCGCGGGATTCTGCCAATCTGGCACAAGAAATTCCTATTTGCAGCTGCTCTCCTCCAGAAATCCAGCCTGATCCCTGTAAGATAGCGGGAGGGGAGGGCGGAGAGGGTAGTTCGCAGGAAAAGGGAAGGAGCGGTGTGTGTGTTTGAATGGAAAAAATGAAACTCAGAAGAAAAAAAAAGAGAGAGAGAGAGAGAGAGAGCCAGCAATGGAATTTGTGTTTTTTGGATGGGACTTGTAGGGTTTCCCTCCGCCGCAGTAAACAGCAACAGGGTTTGAGCTGGTGAATTAACAAGGAGTCAGAGGAACAGTGAAGCTGAGTCCTGGGTTTGATGCTGCTGGAGACATGTTCGCTGCCTTCGTTTAAAAGGTCCCGTGTTTTACTCTTCGAAGTTTTGTTGCCACTAACGAGATATAAATTCATGGTTTTAAGAAGCGGAATTCATCTCTACGTCATCTCTAGCAAGAAGGTCGCAGGTTCAAGACCTCCTTGGTCCTGGGTCTGGGACCTTTCTGTGTGGAGTTTGCATGTTCTCCCCGTGTCTGGTGGGTTTTCACCAGGTACTCCAGCTTCCTCCCACAGTCCAAAAACATGCTGAGGTTAATTGGAGACTCTAAATTGCCCGTAGGTGTGTGTGAATGGTGTGTGTGCCCCACGATTGGCTGTGACCCCTGTGACCCTAATGAGGAATAAGTGGGTATAGAAGATTTTAACCTAAAATCAGTCATTTTAAGAAGAAAATGTCACAATTCTGGGGTTCCCGCTTCTCAAATCTGATTATTTCCTGCTTTCTTTGAACTTGACTGTCGGTCTGGACAAAAATGAGTTGTTTTTTCTAGATCTTCAGAAAGAAGATGTGAAGCTATCAACTCATTTTTGTCCAGACCAACAGTCCACAACCCAAAGATCATCAGTTTATTACTATAGAAGAATAAAGAAACCAGGAAATAATCAGAGAAGAGAAGCTGGAACCAGAGAATTTGGACATTTCCTTCTTAAAAATTACTCAAATCGATTAATCGATTACCAAAATAGTTCGATGTCAAATCAAATGTGGGGTTCCTCAGGGTTCCTTTTTAGATCCTGTGAAGTTTCAGTCATCAGTTTATTATTATAGAGACTAAAGAAACCAGGAAATAATCAGAGAAGCTGGAACCAGAGAATTTGGACATTTTCTTCTTAAAAATGACTAAAAAACATTTATTTTAATTGATTATCAGAATAGTTGGTGATTAATGTAATAGTTGGCAACTAATTGATTAATCGTTGCAGCTTTAGTGACATATCAATTTTTTTCCCATTTTTTTAAATTTCTAACTAGAGCTGCAACTCACAATTATTCTGATAGTCAATAAATCTATCAATTATTGAAACGATTAATTGATTAGTTGTTCAGTTCATAAAATGGTGTAAAATATCAGTCACTGTTTCTCAAAGCTCAAACGTTTTCTTCTTAAAAAATGACTCAAATCAATTAATTGATCATCAATTGGTGTAATAGTTGGCAACAAATCAATCAATCGATCAATCATTGCACTCTTAGAGGTGAAGAAAAAAAATCAGGTAGGAAAATTGATGAATAGAAGAATCAAAATCAGAATAGACACAGTGACACACGCATTAGAATATAAAAATGAAAAAAATTAAATATAAAAGTAAAATAAAATAAATTAGAAATAATTTAAAAATGTAAAAAAAAATAAATAAAAATGTAAAAAATTAAATAAAAATTTAAATAAAAGTTAAAGATGGTAGAAAAAAATAGGAAATAATCATATTTCTTCTTAAAATGACTCTGATTCTTTAATTGATTAAAAAATAATAATTAATTAATCGACTAATCATTGCATAGTTTCACATCTCCTTTATGTAAATCAACTAATGTTGTGTCCATCTTATTAATATTAATGAGAATTTCCTCTGATTTAAATGGTTGTGACTGTATAGTTGTGACATCACAACTACAATTCTCAAAATCAACTGAATTGCATGATAAAACCATTGATTTTATAATTTTATAAGAGCAGTGTCACTATAACACATCATCTGTGCACATTAACACCTTATTCATAGGTGATCCTCCTCCAGTAGCCGCATCATTGTAGACATGAGTCATCACCACTTTAATAACACAGTAAAATAAAGGGACTTCCCGCTGTTCAAACCACGTTTTTTCACATGATCGATGAGAAGATGACACAAAAAAAAAATCCCTCTGTTCTCTGACTGTGAAAAGCCGTTGAAATCTGACCACGAAAACAAAAATCGATGCCAAAAACGGCGAGATTCTCGACAATCGACACGAAAAAAGGGGGGTGATGGCGCCACTTCCTGGTTAGACGAGAGTCTCTCCCACACAAAGGGCTTTGTATCTTCAGAAAGTTTCCATGCCTCCTGTTGGCGAAACAAATAAGAAAACAACCATGACTGACATTTATACCCACACGTCATATCGACTGTAAGAGAGAAAAAAAACGTACATGCGGAAACCTGCTTTTTTTTTTTGTTGTTTTCCCTGGGCCACAAAGGTCAAAGAGGCATCAGTCAGCGGCTGAGAGTGACAGGTTTAGTGGGTGTGGAATAAAGCCCAGAGGCAGTGGAGCAGGTGAAATTGTTCCAGCAGGTAAAGATCAGGCCGGAGGAGATAAAGCACACAGCAACGGAGCATTAGTCTCAGCCCAGAGAACCAATCAGCAAATATTCAACCAGAGACGACTGCACCACTTTAACGCACTTCTAGTTTTATGTAGAAATAGTTGCAATAAAGTTTTTTTATAATGCTTTACAGATATACAAAAAAAACTGTATATGTAAAAGAAATAGAAATCTGTTGACTCAAATATTTTTAGTATTTTTTATTTTTTTTGTTTAATGTAGATATTTGTAGTTTTGAAATTATTTATAATTATTATAATAAATTATTTTATTTTTTTATAATTTTTTATATTTTATTGTTTTTAGTATCTTGAGTATTTTTGTGCTTTTAGTATTTTTTATTTTTAAATAATTTTAATATTTTTTGTGGTTTTTGGAATTTTTTATTTTTAAATAATTTTAATATTTTTTGTGGTTTTAGTATTTTTTTATTTTTAAATAATTGTAATATTTTTTGTGGTTTTAGTATTTTTTTATTTTTAAATAATTTTAATATTTTTTGTAGTTTAAGTGTATTTTTTGTATTTAAGCATTTTTGCTTTTAGCATTTAAATTTTATTTAACGATTAAATTAAATATTTGTTTGGTTCATTAAATGGTATAAAATGTGGATCAGTGTTTCCCAAAAGCTGAAGATTCAACCTAAAATAAACCCAAATATCATCAGTTTATTATTATAGAAGAATAAAGAAACCAGGAAATAATCAGAGCAGAGAAGCTGGAACCAGAGAATTTGGAAATGACTCAAATGCATTAATTTGAATTGATTATCAGAATAGTTGGTGACTAATGGATTAACCCATTTAAACCCAGATTTTCATGCCTATAAATATATCAGTGGCGTCACTAACAATCATATGACGCGTGTATTTTTCCCCTTTTTGTTCTCTTCTTTACAGGAAATATCATTTTAACGGCTGTTATAGTTGCACAAATCTGCACATTAACAAAAACCTATTGATCCCATGTACAAAAATCTTTATTCTAGAGATTAAATATGGATTAAATAGATATATACATGTTTAAAAGCCTAATAATCTAAATAAAAGGCTCTGTTTCTGGGAGGGTTTGACATAATCCACTATCATATAAGAATAAAGAAATAAGATCCTTTACTTTTCAAGACCACTGTTTTCTGTTATGCCTTAAAAATGTATTAATTAAGTTGGTGATTAATCGATTAATCACCAACTTAACTTGATTCTGATAATCAATTAATCAATTTGGGTCATTTTTAAGAAGATATGAGAAGGTGGAATGACTCATTTCGACTAATTGATTATTAAAATAGTGGATGATTAATGGATAATAGTTGTCAACTAATCGATTAATCATTGCATCTCTAGTTTTATGCAGCAGAAAACAGTTTTCTTTAAAAAATAAAGGAGAAAGTTAAGTGTTTATTTGTTGCAATGCACAGAAATCAGTGTATTTCTGACTAATAATAGTGTTATTCCCATCTCTACAACATAGTACCGTGTGTGTGTGTGTGTGTGTGTGTGTGTGTGTGTGTGTGTGTGTGTGTGTGTGTGTGTGTGTGTGTGTGTGTGTGTGTGTGTGTGTGTGTGTGTGTGTGTGTGTGTGTGTGTGTGTGTGTGAATGCAGCATTGAAGCAGTGACATAGAGGAATCTGTGGTTATCTTGGTGGTGAACTGTCAGTCCACTCACTCCCTCCTCACTCTCGATGGTTTTCGGCGGCTTTTTCGCGCCTGTCGTTCACACACACACACACACACACACACACACACACACACACACACACACATTGGTAAACAGAGCGGCTGATTGGTCCAGAATCTCCGGGTCCAGACACTCACCTATTGAACAGACTGGACCTGGTCTGTTGGCCCTCAGGTCTCTGCCAACCCTTCATTCCACCCAGTAAAGCTCCACTGTCTTTGCAGCAGCTCCCGCTGCTCCTCTCACTTCAGGTTTTCATGCTTGAGGAAAAAAAAAAAAAAAAAAAACCCAAAAAACCTCCCGTTGCACCGCTGGGGGAGATGAAAGTGTCTTTTAAGGCGTTAGGTGTCAGAGGGAATTCCACTACAGACTAAAATAAACATGGACGCCGGCTGTGACGACAGAGAATCCAGCTCCAGGATATAAAACCAGCTCAGTGTCGAGCTGCTTCTGTCTCACATCTGTTAATGATCAGATGGATGGAGATTTACAGGAGCTGCATATCTCCCCGTCTGTCTTATTACATCATTACATCTATAAACTCTGATAAAAGTAGATGTGCTACTTCAGAATTCTGGTCTAGATTTCCCCTTTCTGTTACACTTGAGCTGATTAATCGATTTGAGTCATTTTTAAGAAGAAAACGTCCAAATTCTCTGGTTCCAGCTTCTCTTCTCTGATTATTTCCTGGTTTCTTTATTCTCTATAATAATAAACTGATGATTGAAACTTCACAGGATCTAGAAAGGAACCCTGAGGAACCCCACATTTGATTTCACATCAAACTATTTTGGTAATCGATTAATCAATTTGAGTCGTTTTTAATTAGAAAACGTCCAAATTCTCTGGTTCCAGCTTCTCTTCTCTGATTATTTCCTGGTTTCTTTAGTCTCTATAATAATAAACTGATGATATTTAGGTTTATTTTAGGTTGAATCTTCAGCTTTTGGGAAACACTGATCCACATTTTACACCATTTAATGAACCAAACAACTAATTGATTAATCGTGTTTAGTGTCTAGATTAAAATATATTTTATTAACACAATTTTTGTATATTAAAACAAATGAAAACTTTCTTCTTTATTTTTCAAGCTTTGTGTTACACCTTAAAACTAGAGCTGCAATGATTAATCGATTAATTGACAACTATTCCATTAATCACCAACTATTTTAATGATCAATTAGTCGAAATGAGTGAAATCTGATTATTTCTGGTTTCTTTAGACTTCTATAATAATAAACCTCAGCTATGGGAAACATTTTACACCAAAACACAAATAATTAATCGATTAATCGATTCAATAATCCATAAATGAATTGACTAGTCATTACTAGACCCTATAGACGATTAAAGAAACCAGAAAATAATCAAATTTGAGAAGCTGGAACCAGAGAATTTGGACATTTTCTTCTTAAAAAAACGACTCAAATCGATTAATTGATTATTGGAATAATCAATTAATCAGCCATTAACAACTCTCTTGTGTAATAAAAGACGTTGCCAGAGTTGTGGAGGGCAGGACTGAATAAATAATTGATTAATCGCTCCAATAATTGACAGATAACTATAAAAGTCATTAGTCTTTAATAACAGGAAGAGTTGGTTGCTGCTGTGTCGTCCACCTCTAAAAATAAACACGCTGAAGGTGGCAGCTTTTAATATTATCTTCAGCCGGTGTTAGAGTTCCGTGTCCCTAATTAACACGTTAAAAGGTGCTGGATGAAGTCGCTTCATGTTTATAACATGCACCTAAAGTATAGCAGCGTACGTCCTATTACCAAAGCTACACAACATGCTCTGTAACGGCCTGGTTGCAGGCAGAAAGCTTTTTTGGCCGGTCGTGTGATCCTCGTATTACTCATCGGGCCTAATGAGTTCCCCTGAGGCGTCGGTGGAAGCAGCAGCAGCAGCAGCTTCAGGCTATAGCGTCTCGGAGCCGGTTTTACAGAGAGAGATAAACGGCAGCGCTGCACGAGGCCGGCGTGGCGTTTCTGGACAGATCACATGTTGCACGTTCTCTACATTCCTTCCTGTTTAATGCTGCACCAACCTGTTGACAAAGCCAACAACGGCAGGTCCTTTTATCGTTGGAGAAGGTGTTCAGGACCGCTGCAATGATTAGTCGATTAATCGATTAGTTGCAAAAGTGATAAAATACTGTAATGCATTGATTTGTTGCTGTGATGCATTACAGGAAAAGAAATTACATGGATTATAATGCGTTGAAGCTGCAGAAACCTGCACACGTTACTTTACTTCATGGAAAATAAGGATTTAAAGAACGTCGTAGTCAAATGAACTTTGAAATAGCAGAGTTGTCATAGTAACAGGAGAGGAGATAAACCACAAAACACACTAAATGAACATTTTATTATTGATTTATAATTGATAACTATAATAATTGATAATGAAAGTCAGTCCACGATCATCTTGCTCTGTGATAACACAGCGTTTATGAGTTAAATGCTAACAACGAATGATTAATCTATTGATTATTGAAATGATTAATCGATTAGTTGTTTGATTCATAAAATGGTGTAAACAGTCCACAACCCAAAGATCATCAGTTTATTATTATAGAGAATAAAGAAACCAGGAAATAATCAGAGAAGAGAAGCTGGAACCAGAGAATTTGGACATTTGACTCAAATGGATTCATCGATTAATTGATTAATCATTGCAGTAATTGACATTTTATAATGTCAATTACTGTCAATTATAATTTATAAATAATCCATATTTGACTCAAATCAACTATTCAATGATTTAAAATAGTTGGAGATTAATGTTAATTAATCTTTGATCAGGTGAAAATATCTTGTTTTTGGTTAATTAGTCAGCGTTGAGGAGAATTTTCTTGAATTATCAGATAATTTTGCATATTTCAAGTCTCGTTATTATTGTTATCATTCAAAAATGAGAGATAAAGTATAAATTATTAGATAAAAGGACGAAAATATGAGATAAAATTCACCAAAATTTGAAATCAAGAGAAGACAGAAGATAATTCGACTCATTACTGGACCAAAAACAAGATATTTTCACTTTTAGCAGTGAAGATTCAAATTAAAATAACTTTATTTGTCCACAACCCAAAGATCATCAGTTTATTATTATAGAAGAATAAAAAATGACTGAAATCCATTAATTGATAATCCAAATAGTTGGTGATTAACATATTATAGGCACCAAATCAATTAATCAGCATAGTTACATTAAATATATCACCTATAGCCTTTAGTCTGCAGCTGATCGTTGACATTTTTGTAACTTTTGGGATTAGAACAGTAATTTCTCTACACTTTTGCGTCTCCACTGGTGGATCTGGACCAAATTTAGACATTTTTAATGTCCAGACAAACAGTTTATTATTATAGAGACTAAAAAGAAGCTGGAACCAGAGAATTTGGACATTTTCTTCTTTAAAAAACGACTCAAATCGATTAATTCATGATCCGAATAGTTAGTGATTCACGTGAAAGTTATATAAACTGTTTTTTAATCAAGATAATCTGTTGTTATTTTAGAAGAAGAAGAAGATGATGAGACAGAAAAACACTGAAGGATGTGACTCAGAAAAGAAGGTTGATGCTTATTGGTATTAAAATGTACTCGATGATGATTAATTAAAGCTAAATAATACAAAATATTAATAATAATAACAAATAATTAGAGAAGAGAAGCTGGAACCAGAGAATTTGGACATTTTTATTCTTATAATTGTCTCAAATCGATTAATCAATTATCAGAATAATCTAAATTAAATATCTAAATAGTCTCTACTACTGATATTATATTAAACTATTGTCTTATTGTATTGATGATGTGGTTATTGATGATATATATTGATGCTGTAACAGTAACATTGGGTTTTACTGCAGATAAAAACACTTTATTTCGTGTTGGATTTTGGATTTTAACAGATTAAAAGACCTAAAAACTAGTCAAATATATGCCACAGACATAATAAAGCCTCAAATACTCAAAACCTGCAGACGACATTTTCATTTTTGCAGCTTTATCTCAATAAATAAACCCGTAAAAGTCAATATTTAATTTTATTTTCACAGCATCACACGTCTCCAGCGTCGCCCCCCTGCATATTGTGATTCTATTTTAAGAAGCATGACACTGTCAAAGTTTCCATTTCAGCCTCTTTCCTCGTCTGTTGATGTGTACACACACACACACACACACACACACACACACACACACACACACACACACACACACACACACACACACACACACACACCAGCAGCAGAAGGAAGTCACCGCTGATAGTTTCTTGTATAGTTCTACCTCTAGTGGTCATTTACCAGAAACACAGCTTTTAGTTATTTATCAATCAAATCCTCTGTTTCATTGATGAAAAAATATATTTAATACTATTAATAAATAATAAATAAAAATACTATACTACTTTAATTATATATATATATATATATATATATATATATGTCAAATGTCTGTGAGCAATAGGGATATCCTCATAAATTGTATGTCCTTCAAAATAAAAGCCCCCTTTTCACACGTTGCTGGAAAAGCTTTTTTAGAAAGATTAAGATAAATTACCACTATACCATAGAGGTTTAAAAGTCAAAATAAAATAATAATAAAAAATAGAATTCCATATTTATTTATATTTAAACATAAGGCCGTTTCAATACCACGTTAAAATCTATTTAACAAACCAGATAAAAACATAATAATTCAGCTTTAAATGCATTTAAATGCAACAATAAGGGTTAAAAACACTCATTCCTGCTAAGTTAGCAATTATTTAACATTTATTTTAATATTCAAAATGATTTATTTGTGTTTATTTCCACCGATGTCCCTGTGTGTCTTTTTTTTGGGGGGGAATTTTATTTTGAAAATCTGTGTTTTTTCTTATTTTTTGCAGTGAATGAGATCATAAGAAAGGACCTGACGGGAGTTCATGCGAGAGGGCAGACATAAAGGAGGGAGTCTGAGCAGGAAATGACAACATATCCCACCCCGCCACCAACTCCTGCACACACACACACACACACACACACACACACACACACACACACACACACACACACACGTATGCTTCAACCTTCCAATGTGGTGACGCTCTTGCGCCAACAATCATATCTTAGATAGAAATATCAGCCGCCTGCTGCCGCGTTTGGCAAAAAAAAAGCAATATTTATAACGTCTAACAAACCAATAAAAACCAACAGGCCTTAAAAAACTGATCAGGTTGATTGATCACTTGTGCAAAAAGATGGAAAAAAAAAACCAAAGTGAATAATGTAGCACGGAGCCATTGTGAAATTATAAACCAAAATAAAACAGCCTAAAGCTTGCCGGCTTTTTTTTTTTATTTCTTCTTCTCTTTATTCTTCTCGTGCAAAACATGTATTTTAACTTTTTTACGCAGCTTTACATAAAACACATTGTTCAGATGCTGATCATCTCATTTTAAAGTGAAGCCTTAACTCTATATTGTGAGATCTCCTGATATGCACTGTTTAAAACAACAGGGGGTCAATGTTATTCCATTTCTATACATATAAATATATATAATATTTGAGTCATGTGAATAATGTACCATTTTATATTCCTATAAATAAATATTCAGGCCACAAACAGAAGATGGCTCTAGTTTTTTAAAAGGATTTCAGTGCTTTTAAGGGTTTTTTGTTGATTTTTTGTCAAATTGCATTGGGAATAATTTCGATTTCTGACGTTTTGGCTCATGCAAACTGAAAAAAAGAGATTTTCTACACGTGTATTCTCGCTTTAATTCTCCGATTCCATTTGTATTTCTCTTAAAAGACGATTGTAAGTCTGAAATATCCAAAGCTTTTTTTTTTTTACTGTGTATTTTGCCTCTTTTTTGTTGTGAATAGTTGAATTATTGAGTTTATCCGTGTATCGACAATCAATCGATCAGCATAATCAAAGATAAATGCCTGCCTATGCAGAAGCTTCAGCAGTTTTTTCTGTAATTGCAATTATACTATTAAAAAAAATGTAGTTTGAAAAAATATTTTTGTAAAATATGAAAAAAATTGGTTAAAAGTGCTGTTAATATGATTGTAAATGAAGTAAAAAAACTCATATTTGACCTATTTTAACGAAAATGTTATTTTGTGATATTAGTGCGACTAACATTAATAGATGATGAATCATTCTTTGCAGTGAGCCAGTACAGCACAAGTGCATTTGACATTTCTTGAATGTAATGTAGTTTTTCCCCTTTTTTTTGTGTAAATATGATAAAACGTGTGATGGTCCATGTTAAAGTTGGAGTAGAATTCTATAGAAACTGTCTCTTTGTGTTTATATCACACACAATTATCATTATATCTGTTTTATTACAAGGTAAAAATGTATTTTTCTCTCTCTGAAGGGAATCACAATATCCCTGTAATAGGTTTTATTTTTGTTTATGCATTTGTTATTATAATTTTACTTTACAGAAATCCTTAATACTGACTTATTTTATTTTCTGTGGATAGTTTTTGTGCCTCTTAAACAGTTTTTTTTGCTGTTTTCATGCTATTTTTGTATCCTTGAAAGTAGCAATAAATAATAACCATATACATCATTTATCATTGTCCTTGTTTTAATGTCTCATCAATTCATTCATGGATTCAATCAACCTTTATTTATACACTGAGAACATATTTGGTTGAAATAACTTAATTTTATTATATAAAATTAAGTGTACTTATATATTTTCAATACTTTTTGCTACTAAAATGAATTATATAGATATAGTTGATGTAATATTTTAACTCCAACATATATTAAAGTCAGAATTCAGACTTTTTTTGAGTAAAAAATCCAGAATAAAGTCAGAATTCTAATTTAATCTTGACTTCTTTTCTCTTTTTTACAAATTCTGACTTTAATTCTTTCTTTAATTCTAAACTTTATGAGATTAAATTCGGAATTATGACTTTTTTTCTGAAATAAATGATTTTGCTTTAATTTAATCTTAGAATTTTGACATTAACGTCACAATTTAGACATTTGTTTAGAATGATTAAATAAATACCCCTGAATTTTTTTAATTTCTTATAGTAAAAAATGTTAATATTTTTTAGTTTTGAGGAAATATCTGGTTTCTTAAAGTCATATTTTAGTCTTAAATACACTGAAAAAATCTTTTGTTGAAATAACTTAATTTTATTATATCGAAATGAATTAATCTGACTGTAGATATATGTTTAAATTAAGTGTACTTATATTTTTTATTTATTACTTTTTGGTACTAAAATAAATTATGTAGAGTCGATATAATAGTTTAACTCCTACATATATTAAAACATGAATTGTGACTTCTTTTCCTTTTTTTATTTAATTTAATTACATTTAAATTTTATTTAATTCTCATTTTAAAGTCAGATTCATGAGATTAAATTCACTTTTTCAATTATGGAATAAATAAAAAAAAAATTCTAGAATGATTAAAAAAATACTTAATTATATTGAATTCTTAAATACACTGAAAAAATGTGTTGAAATGACTTAATTTTATTATATTAATTGGTTGCATGAAATTAATTTATCTAACTAGATATATTTTAAGTTGATTTTACTTTTTTTATTTTTTGGTTCTTGCAGAATAATTATTTTAAAGTTGAATTTACTTAAATTTTCCAAGCGATTTCTAATTAAATTCATTAAAATGGAATTATTTATTATTATTTTAGGCACTAAAATAAATGATGTGTCTTAACCTTCAATGAATTTAATGAACTAAACCAAATATTTACTTGTCTTCATCTGCACAGAAGACTTAAATTAAACTGTACGTGGTTGTAATTGAGTTAAATTAGCTTGTTTTAAGGAAGGACAGTATATTTTAGCAATTATCAGACATTAAAATCTATTAAATAAACCAGATAAAAACATATAATGTATTTATATGGGGTCAGAATCAATTTATTTGAGAGCAAAGATGCAAATGTTAATATTTAGAATGCAAAAATATAGTATTAAAGTATAAAAACAGCTTTAAATGCATTAAAATGCAACAATAAGGGTTAAAAACACTCATTCCTGCTCAGATCCTGCTGGAAACTCCAGTAGAAATATGGAGAAGTGCAAACATTTTACTCACTAAAGTAAAGTGAGGCTATTTCTTCTTTCCAAAATAATGCGATGAATAGTTTTATTCATCAATTAACTTCATACAAAGTTCAGTAAACAGGAGAAACCTCGATCAATATTTGCCTTTTAAACAGCAGCAGTTCACCTGCTCACATTCTCAGGTCGACATGGTTTCTGTGGATTTCAGGGACCTGCTTCTTCCTGTCGCTAAGTTTTTACTTCTACAGGGACTAAACATCCACTTAAGTTACATTTAACTGCTTTTATTGTACATTTGTGACATAAAGCATCAAATATATGAGTCCTCCTATAGCAGGGTGTTGAACTCCGGTCCTGGAGGATGTGGGTCCAGGTTTTTGTTCCAACCGGCAGTAAAACACCTGATTCTACTAATTAACGTCACTAACGAGGACTAATGCTTGATGAGGAGAATCAGGTGTGTAACTGCTTGGTTGGAACTCCTGGAGTTTAACCTGTACTGACGACTAAAAATACCAAAAATGGACCTTGGATTTATTTTTCGGACTTTTATTTTGAAATGCAGCGAGAGAAATGTAAGACACATGAACAGAAATGGACTTTTTCAGTGTTTTTCTCTGCTTTTCTCCTTCTTGTCTCTGTTTAATTCTGTTAAAAGGTTTTAAAAACACAACTAGTTTTATATTCTGGGTGGATTAAATATTTAAAACTAAAACAAAAAAAGAAAAATGGTGCAAATGGACTTAATAAAAAAATTATAAATAATATAATTATAATATAAAATAATAATGATGAATGCTTCTTGAAACTGTATTACCTATATAAATAAATAAAATCAAGGACCAAAAAATACCAAAAATTACCTTGGATTTATTTTTCAGACTTTTATTTTGAAATGCAGCGAGAGAAATGTAAGACACATGAACAGAAATGGACTTTTTCAGTGTTTTTCTTTGCTTTAATTCTTTATAGAATTTAATTCTGTTCAGTTCTGTTTAATTCTCTTAAAAGGTTTTAAAAACACAACTAGTTTTATATTCTGGGTGGATTAAAGATTTAAAACTTATTCTTTTTACACCGTTTGACATTTTGTGTAAAAAAAATAAATAAATAAAAAAAATAATGTGATTTTTGTAAAAAAAAAAGAAAAATGGTACAAATGGACTTAATAAAAAAATTATAAATAATATAATTATGATATAAAATAATAATGATGAATGCTTCTTGAAACTGTATTACCTATATAAATATATATATATATATATATATATATATATATATATATATAAATAATATCAAGGACCAAAAATTACCCAAAAATTAACTTGGATTTATTTTTTTTCCCTTTTTATCCATTTGTCTGCCTTTTTCCTTATAATAATAATAATTATATATATTATAATAATTAAATAGTAATATAATTATAATTTATATTAAAAAGATATTTAAATAAAATAAAAAATACACCTCAAAATAAACAAAAAGTCCCTAAAATCTACAATCTACTGTATTGTGTATCTATATTTTTGACACTTTTCCAGCTTCTAAAATGAGATTTAAAAAAATATATAATAATTTCAATTAAAAAATAGGCCAGAAATGCTTAAGTGCAGTTTTTAGATAAATGAAGATGAAGTGATTGTTGCCATATGGCAACACATAGTAATATATAGAAAAATGTATAGCAGTGTTCCATATTTATTTATATTTAGATATTATATTTATTATTTTATCATAAGGCAATTAATTTTTAATTAAATTTAAAAAAGTGAATGAATAAAGTTTACTTAGTCTATATAGTGAGTTCATTTTTTAAAATTTATTTATTTGGTGAAAATGATGCTCATATGTCAGCAATAGGGATATCCTGGTCATGTGACCATTATACTTCCAAAATAAAAGCCTCTTTCTCATGCCTAACTGTAAAAACATAGATTTTATTTTACAGTTTTTCAGATAAATGAAGATAAAGTGATTGTTTCCATATGGCAACACATAGTAATATATAGAATAATTTATAGCAGTGTTCCATATTTATTTATATTTATACATAAGGCAATTAATTTTTAATTAAATAAAAAAACTGAATAAATAAATTTTACTTAGTCTATATAGTGAGTTCATTTTTAAAAATTCATTTATTTGGTGAAAATGATTATATCCTGGTCATGTGACCTCATACATTGTATTTCCTTTCAAAATAAAAGCCACCTTTTCACATCTAACTGTAAAAACATAGATTTTGTATCACAGCTTTTCAGATAAATGAAGATAAAATAATATAAAATAATAATATAGTAATATATAGAAAAATTATAGCAGTGTTCCATATTTATTTATATTTATACATAAGGCAATACATTTTTATTTATTCATTTTTTAATTTAATTAAGTTTACTTAGTCTATATAGTGAGTTAATTTTTTTTTAAATTTATTTATTTGGAGAATTTTTTTATCTCTTTGTTTTTTTTATTTTTATTTTTTTATTATTTATTTATTTATTCTCAAGTGTCCTTGAGTGACCTTGAAGACGCTTCTTAAATAAAATTTATTATTATTATTATTATTATTAAAATGATGCTCACATGTCAGCAATAGGGATATCCTGGTCATGTGACCTCATACATTGTGCGCCCTTCCAAAATAAAAGCCCCGTTTTCACATCTAACTGTAAAAAAACGTAGATTTTATATCAGAGTTCTTCAGATAAATGAAGATAAAGTGATCGTTGCCATGGCAACGCTCAGCAGTAGAGGGTTAATAAGAGATAACGCGTGTTAACAGCAGATTTAGTGTCTTTGAGCTGAATCCTGTGACGGTGAATGCTTCTCTGTGTAAAAGCTGAAGCTCAGATGAATAAAGTGAGTTTGTGGAGCAGCAGCAGCGTCTCGGAGGTGTCTCCTCCGTCTCTGTGGAGCCTGTTATGAGGCGGGAAAAGTGGAAAAGTCGACAGTGACTCATCATCAGGTCTCACGGGAGCCACAGAAACCTGTTTGTTTAATAAAATAAATAAATAAATACATTAGGTTGATATTACGAACCGAACACGTGCGCTTTTTATTTTTTTTTTTTATTCAACGCTCCCTCAAATAACAAATAACAACAAGGAAGTCGTGCTTTTGGAGGCGGTTGCCGTGGCGACGGCTTGTTTGGTGTCTCTCTGTGAATGACCCTTGTGTTTCAGGAAGTCTCTGGTTCATGACATCATCTCGGATGCTGCACGTGGGCTTTTTTTTTTTTTTTTGCTGCAGATACGCCACCATGACTCACTTGACCTTTAACCCCCGCTGCTGTAATGGGTCCAGACCCACATTCACATCCACTGAGCGATGTGGGGACAAGCATGAAATACACAGTTGGTTTGGAATGTGATTCACAATCACAGGAAAAACATCCACATCCAAACCGATTGGCTTAAATCTTCCATCTTATCTCATTCCTTTTATTCCCTGTGTTGAAATCCTGTTCAATTTGCCTTTTTTTTTTTTTTCAGGGTCAGCTGCTGCAGAGCTCCCAGCCGCAGCATAATGGAGCCGTTTGTGAGGAATAAAGATGACATTGTCCGTTTTACAGAAACTCTTTGAAACGCGGCGTCGACGTGAGTCAGTTTCCTGCAGCTTCAGGTGAGTAAACGCTGAAAAACAAAGAAATGGACACATTTACATGAAGGACGTTATCTCAACGAAGGTTAAAGGTTAAACAGTGTCCTTTCAGTAAGAAAGAAATCAGGTTTTTATCCATTTTCTCGAACTTTTTAACATCAAAAACACAATAAACCAACATAAAATAGACCATGGATGATGTGAAAGTTTATAAATGTTTGTTGCTGCTTCATTTCAATAAGAAAAAAGCAGTTTTTATCCAATTTGTGGAACTTTTTCACATCAAAAACCCATTTAAACCAACATAAAATAGACCATGGACCCACATCTGATAAGATTATTACAGAATTTATATGTAATATTATCTAAATAAAGAAAAAAGTTAAATTTATCAGTGTCAGACCTGTTTTCAATAGGAAAATATCAGTTTTTTGTCCATTTTCTTGAATTTTTCACATCAAAAACCCAATAAACCAACATAAAATAGACCATGGACCCACATCTGATGATATATTTGCATGTTTTATAACAGAAATTATATTTAATATTATTTAAATAAAGCAAAAGTTAAATCTGTCAGCATCAGACTTGTTTTCAGTAAGAAAACATCAGTTTTTTATTCATTTTCTTGAACGTTTTAACATCAAAAACCCATTTAAACCAACATTAACTAGACCATGGACCTCATTTAATGAGAAATTAGTTTAATTACAGAAATAATATGTAACATCATCTAAATAAAAGGTTAAATCTGTCAGTATTAGACCTGCTTTATATAAGAAAACATCACTTTTTTATCCATTTTCTCAATTTTTGCACATCAAAGAGCCAAAAAACCAACATATAATAGACCATCTAAAGTATCTTTATCTGTATCTCATCTCTTACAGCTTCTATTTGAGTAGTAAATGGTATAAATCCATTCATAGCCTGTGTTACAGCTTCTATTTGAGTAGTAAATGGTATAAATCCATTCATAGCCTGTGTGACAGCTTCTATTTGAGTAGTAAATGGTATAAATCCATTCATAGCCTGTGTTACAGCTTCTATTTGAGTAGTAAATGGTATAAATCCATTCATAGCCTGTGTTACAGCGACCACTAGTGGAGGGAAATGGAACTAAAGTCAGGACTAATCTCTGCTGCTGTCGTCCTGCAGATGGAGACACAAACATGTTGAATAAACAGCTTTTTTTTTATCAATATTTAACTGGAATCAAGAGAAAATGAGTGAATGTCAGAGTAGAACAGGAATAATGATTAGAATATTCCAACCACATGATTATTTCCACCAGATCTGCCACTTCAGGATGGAAAATTGATTCTGATGATGCAGACACCTCCTAAAGGACACTTTAATGTGCATTTTAGCTCCAAAGAGGGCACTTTAGCACATGTTTTAGCTCCTAGAGGGAACTTTATCACACATTTTGGTTCCTTGAGGGCACTATAGCATGCATTTCCACTCCTAGAGGGCATTTTAGCACACATTTTAGCTCCTAGAGGGCACTTTAACATGCCTTTTGGCTCCCAAAGGGCACTTTAATGTGCATTTTAGCTCCCAAGAGGGCACTTTAGCACAAGTTTTGGCTCCGAGAGGGAACTTAAACACACATTTTGGTTCCTAGAGGGCACTTTAGCATCCTTTTTGGCTCCTAGGGGGCACTTTAACGTGTATTTTGTCTCCCAAGAGGGCACTTTAATGTGCATTTTAGCTCCCAAGAGGGCACTTTAATGTGCATTTTAGCTCCCAAGAGGGCACTTTAGCACATGTTTTGGTTTCTAGACGGAACTTTAGTGTGTATTTTGACTCCTAAAAGACACTTTAATGTGCATTTTAGCTCCAAAGAGGGCACTTTAGCACATGTTTTGGCTCCTAGAGGGAACTTAAACACACATTTTGGTTCCTAGAGGGCACTTTAGCATGCATTTCCGCTCCTAGGGGGCATTTTAGCACACATTTTAGCTCCTAGAGGGCACTTTAACATGCATTTTGACTCCCAAGAGGGCACTTTAGCACATGTTTTGGTTCCTAGAGGGCATTTTAGTGTGTATTTTGACTCCTAAAGGACACTTTAATGTGCATTTTAGCTCCAAAGAGGCTACTTTAGCACATGTTTTGGCTCCTAGAGGGAAATTAAACACACATTTTGGTTCCTAGAGGGCACTTTAGCATGCATTTTAGCTCCTAGAGGGCATTTTAGCACACATTTTAGCTCCTAGAGGGCATTTTAGCACACATTTTAGCTCCTAGAGGGCACTTTAACATGCATTCTGACTCTTAAAGGACACTTTAATGTGCATTTTAGATTCCAAGAGGGCACTTTAGCACATGTTCCGGTTCCCTAGCGTGTATTTTGACTCCTAAAGGACACTTTAATGAGCATTTTAGCTCCAAAGAGGGCACTTTAGCATAGGTTTTGGCTCCTAGAGGGCATTTTAACATTATTCATGATTAATGATGGTATGTGCTACCAGAGAAATGAACAATTTTAAGGACAATGCATAGATATTAACAGTTAAAACATATCTTTAAGATAAAATGTGACCTATTTCCCAGCTCTTATATAAATGTAGTGTCATTTAAAGTAGAAATACATTAAAGTCATAATGATGGTCCCAGTCTGTTGTTGATATATAAACAATAAAATGTCATAAAACACAGATCAGCTGTTGTCTTCTATTACGATTACACACGTTTAAATACAACAAATCTGCAGGATCGGTTTATTATTATTATTATTATTATTATTATTATTATTATTATTATTATTATTAATATTATTATTATTATTATCTGTTATCAGCAGGTGGTGAAACGCGGCTGTAGCATCGAGGTCAAAGGTCACATCAGCTCTGAAGTGGCTCATTATATCAGGGGAAATTGCAGCGATAAATACAGCTGCTGCTGCCACCCACACACACACACACACACACACACACACACACACACACACACACACACACACACACACACACACACACACACACACACACACACACACACACATTCATTTCTATAGTTTCAGTGCCAGAGACTATTTATGTAATTACACAGATATATTCATAGTATTCTGTAAAAAGGCAGATAAATTATATCCTGAGAATTTAAATGTTCCAACAACATGAAGCAGCAGCTTTTAGTTTCTGTGCTTGTTAAAGCTCATTAAAATCATAGTTTACTGCAGCTTCCTGTTTATATCTAAGCTTTACTGCCGTTTAAATGCATCTTGTTGTATTTCAGCCTTTTTATTTAATGTCTTGCAAATACACATTGAACATCTTCATGTTTTATTTAACTTATATATGAAATTTATATATGAAGCTTTGCATTTACTCCTGCACTTAGTGGTGGGCTACATTTTGACACCTAGAGGTTACTTTAATGTGCTTTTTAGCTCCCAAGAGGGCACTTTAGCACACATTTTGGCTCCTAGAGGGCACTTTAACATGGTCTTTCGCTCCCAAGAGGGCTCTATTGCATACGTTTTAGCTCCAAGAAGGCATTTTAACATGCTTTTTGGTTCCTAGAGGGCACTTTAATGTGTATTTTGACCCCTAAAGGACACTTTAATGTGCATTTAGCTCCCAAGAGGGCACTTTAGCCCACATTTTGGCTTCTAGAGTGCATTTTTACATGCGTTTTGGCTTCAAGTGGGCACTTTAACAGGTTCTTTAGCTCCCAAAAGGGCTCTATTGTACACATTTTAGCTCTTAGGAGGCACTTTAACATGCTTTTTGGCTCCTAAAGAACAGTTTAATGTGAATTTAGGTCCCAAGAGGGCACTTTAGAACACTTTTTGGCTTCTAGAGGGCAGTTTTACATGCGTTTTGGCTCCAAGTGGGCACTTTAACAGGTTCTTTAGTTCCCAAAAGGGCTCTATTGTACACATTTTAGCTCCTAGGGGCCACTTTAACATGCATTTTGACTCCTAGAGAACACTTTAATGTACATTTTAGCTCCCAAGAGGGCACTTTAGCACACATTTTGGCTTCTAGAGGGCACTTTTACATGCATTTTGGCTCCAAGTGGGCACCTTAAGAGGTTCTTTAGTTCCCAAAAGGGCTCTATTGTACACATTTTAGCTCCTAGGGGCCACTTTAACATGCATTTTAGCTCCTAGAGGGCACTTTAACATGCATTTTGACTCCTAGAGAACACTTTAATGTACATTTTAGCTCCCAAGAGGGAACTTTAGCACACGTTTTGGTTCCTAGAGGAAACTTTAACACACTTTTTGACTCATAGAGGGCATTTTAGCGTGCATTTCTGCTCTTAGAGGGCATTTTAGCACACCTCTTGGCTACTATAGAGAATTTAACACACTTTTTGGCTCCTAGAGGACACTTTATTATGCTTTTTAGCTGCTAAAGCTGATGAACAAGCTGTTTTTTCTTTTTTTTTTTTTTTGCATTTACTGATTTCTGCACACGATCCAACGTCATTAATCTACCTTGAGCTATTTTCAGTATTTAATTATCATTAATATTATTATCAGTTAATTTTTTTACGGCTTGTCCTCGTTGTCGTGTAGTTTCCTGTTTCCTCAGAGACTCGGTGCAGCAGCAGGTGTGAGATCTCGTTACTTTCGGCCATCGTGGGCGTTTGTGTGGGCTCCGTCGGCTCGTTAGTGAACATTATGATGCTGGTGTGTGATATTGGCTCCACCCTCACAGGAGAACTGCAGCCTGCAGGGAGCGTTCAGCTGCTCAGAATAACACAATCAGCCTGTTTGTCCCTTTGTTTCAGACGTTAAAGCTGCTTAAACAAACGCAGCCACATTAGTTCATTGATCCTCTGATTATTTGGTGTCAAACTATTTAATTTGTGGACTTCAGTCAGACTAGTACAAATTTTACACCTGCAAACTTCTCTCCTTCTTTTTTATGTAGAGAAATATATTTTAGACTATTAATCAACCTTCAAGTTGTCTCGGTTGTTTTATATTGAAATTAATTACATCTTAACAAGTGGAAATATCTTGTTTTTGGTACAATTAATCTAATATTAAGTAGAATTATCTTGAAATGTTGTATTCCATTGGCTTAACTAACAGTGGCTAACAATTGCTAACTGTAGATAACAATTGCTAACAGTGGCTAATCGTAACTAGCAGTTGCTAACAGTAACTAACTAGCTGACAGTTAACCTTAATTAACAGTTGCTAACAGGAGCTAAAAGTATTTAATAGTAACTAACGGTTGCTAACAGTGGCTAACAGTAACTAAGAGTAACAGGAGGAGCTAACAGTAACTAACAGTTGGTAACAATTGCTAACAGTGGCTAATAGTAACTAGCAGTTGCTAACAGTAACTAACTGTAGCTAACAGTTAATCTTAATTAACAGTTGCTAACAGAAGCTAACAGAATCTAACAGTAGTTAACAGGAGCTAACAGTTGCTAACAATTACTAACAGTGGCTAGTAGTAACTAGCAGTGGCTAACAGTAACTAACTGTAGCTAACAGTTAACCTTAATTAACAGTTGCTAACAGGAGCTAACAGCAACTAACAGTAGTTAACGGGAGCTAACATGAGCTAAAAGTATTTTAATAACCTTAATTAACAGTTGCTAACAGGAGCTAAAAGAATTTAATAGTAACTAACAGTTGCTAACAGTGGCTAACAGTAACTAAGACTAACTTAACACGAGGAGCTAACAGTGACTAACTAACAGTAGTTAACAGTAACTAACAGTTGCTAACAATTGCTGACAGTGGCTAATAGTAACTAGCAGTTGCTAACAGTAACTAACTAAAGCTAACAGTTAACCTTAATTAACAGTGCTAACAGGAGCGAACAGCAACAGTATTTAACAGGAGCTAACAGTAACTAACAGTTGTTAACAGTAACTAAGAGTAACTTAACATGAGGAGCTAACAGTGATTAACTAACAGCAGTTATCAGTAACTAACAGTTGCTAAAAACTAACAGTACTTAACAGTAACTAACAGTTGCTAACAGTCGCTAACTGTAGTTAACAGTTAACCTTAATTAACAGTTGCTAACAGTACTTAACAGGAGCTAACAGTATTTAATAGTAACTAATAGTTGCTAACAGTGGCTAACAGTATCTAACAGTGGATAACAGTAGCTAACAATAACTTAATGGTAGTTAACAGTATCTAACAGTAGCTAACAGTAACTTAAGAGGAGCTAACTGTAGCTAACAGTAGCTAACAGTTGCTAACAGTAACTTAACAGTAGTTAACAGTTGCTTAACCTTAACTAACAGTAATTAAACAGAAGTTAACAGGAGCTAATGGTAGCTAACAGACTAGCAGTGGCTAACAGTGGCTAACAATTACTTCTACTTATTATTGGTACTAGAATGAAGTATCTAGATTCAGTTAATGTAAATAAATTAGCTTGTTTTAAGAAAGAGAAGTACATTTTACAATTAATTACAACAAAAAACACAAGTATGATCTAATAACACGTTAAAATCTATTAAAATAAATATAAATATGATAGTTGTAGTAGGAGATGAATGTTTAAAGTTTGACATCAAACTGATATTATTTCCTCCTGGATGTTATAGCAGCAGCAGCACGTTGGTGTTTCCATGCAGCTCATATTTCTGTCTAATTCACCGAGTGTTTTCACTGCCAGTAATTCAAATTACATGAAACTCATGTTTCACATGCACTCAGCTGCACGTCTCAGAGGAGAAGCTGCTCTAAGTGCATCAGCAGATTCATCTCCAAACCATTTAAAAGCATTTAAAACCATTTACTAACGACGTTCACGTCGGCCACAGATGGTTTTATCTCTGCTGCACAACACATCATCTTCAATACAAATATATCGGCAGCTTTCAGGTGAATTTGTGCTTAGTTTTTGATGAAATTATCCAGTTTAGCAATGCAAATCCACTCAGAAACGGGTTGAAATTGAAATAAAAGCATTTATTCATTCATAAATATGTATGTCTCTTAAATAGTGAAGGATTATATATTTGTGTGCACATGTTTTGTTTCCTAGAGGGCACTTTAATGTGCATTTTGGCTCCTAGAAGGCACTTTTACATGCATTTTAGCTCCAAAGTGGGCACTTTAACGTGCATTTTGGCTCCTAGAAAGCACTTTTACATGCAATTTGGCTCCCAAGAGGGCACTTTATTACATGATCTGGCTCCCAGAGGGCACTTTAGCCCACATTTAGGCTTTTAGAGGGCACTTTTACATGCATTTTCGCTCCCAAGAGGGCACTTTAGCACATATTTTGGTTCCTAGAGGGCACTTTTAGATGCATTTTGGCTCTGAGAGGGCACTTTAACATGTTATTTCACTCCCAATAGGGCTCTATTGCATGCATTTTAGCTCCTAGAGGGCACTTTAGCACATTCTTTGGTTCCCAGAGGAAACTTTAGCACATATCTTGGTTCCTAGTGGGCACTTTAGCATGCATCTTAGCTCCCAGGAGGGCACTTTAGCACATGTTTTGGTTCCTAGAGGGTACTTTTACATGCATTTTGGCTCTGAGAAGGCATTTTAACATGTTCTTTCACTCCCAAGAGGGCTCTATTGCATATGTTTTAGCTCCTAGGGGGCACTTTTACATGCATTTTAGCTTCCAAGAGGGCACTTTAGCATGTTTTGGATCCTAGAGGGCACTTTTACATGCATTTTGGCTCTGAGAGGGAACTTTAAGGGCCCTTTTACATGCATTTTAGCTCCCAGGAGGGCACTTTAGCACATGCTTTGGTTCCTAAAGGGCACTTTTACATGTATTTTGGCTCTGAGAGGGCACTTTAACATGTTCTTTCACTCCCAAGAGGGCTCTATTGCATAGGTTTTAGCTCCTAGAGGGCACTTTAATGTGCATTTTGGCTCCTAGGGGGCACTTTTACATGCATTTTAGCTTCCAAGAGGGCACTTTAGCACGTTTTGGTTCCTAGAGGGCACTTTTACATGCATTTTGGCTCTGAGAGGGCACTTTAAGGGCCCTTTTACATGCATTTTAGCTCCCAGGAGGGCACTTTAGCACATGTTTTGGTTTGTAGACATGTTCTTTCACTTCCAAGAGCATTTGTATACGTTTTAGCTCCTAGAGGGCACTTAAGCACTTGTTTTTGCTCCCAGAGGGAACTTTAGTGCATATTTTGGTTCCTAGAAGGCACTTTTACATGCATTTTAGCTCCCAGGAGTGCACTTTAACATGCATTTTGGCTCCTAGAAGGCACTTTAACATGCATTTTGGCTCCTAGAAGGCACTTTTACATGCATTTTAGCTCCCAAGAGGGCACTTTAGCACATATTTTGGTTCCTAGAGGGCACTTTAGCATGCATTTCCGCTCCTAGAGGGCATTTTAGCCCACATTCATCTTCTCACCTGCAGCTCATTCCCTTGTCATCCTGCAGGTTAGAATCAGTTTTGACCTAAACTGAACTTTTCTTGTGATTTTCCTGTTTCTAAACCACACGTGTGGTTTCTAGTCGGTGAGTTTTACTGTTTTTAACACGTCAATAAGAGAAAAAACCTCCTGCACTGTGTTTTTATATGTAGGTCATTTTAATTTATTAATATCTTTTGTTAGAATCGTGAAGCAGGAAATTAGAAGCACTTGGATGGTTCATAAAGCTGCTGGTGTTACTCTGAAGACAGAGGATTGTTTCCAGGATAATTAGTGTATTAGTAGATTATTAGCGACACATCACAGAAAGAAAGGATTAAATGACAAACAGCAGAGAACAGAGCTGGAGTTAATCAGTTAATCAGTTAATCAGTTAATCAGTTAATCAAATCCACAGACATCAGCTGAGTAAAACACTGATGCTACACTGTAAAACACTGGCAGCAATTATACAGAAAGTTACTGTAATTTTATGGTTTTACAGTAAAAATACTGTATTTCTGTTTACAGTATTATTTACAGTGTTACTGTACAATAGAAATCATTATAAATCAATAATTATAAATCAATGAAATACTGTGAATTCAGTTGAATTTACAGTATTATGTGATTAATTGTAAAATAAACAGATAAATACTGTGATTTTGGTTGTTATTTACAATATCAGGTGATTTACTGTACAATAAAAATCCATTAAATGTTGTGATTTCAGTTGAATTTACAATATTAGGTGATTCATTTAAAATAAACAAATAAATATATAAAAATAATAAAATAAAACTGTGATTCCAGTTGTATTTATAGTATTAGGTGAATAATTATAAAATAAAATCAATGAAATCCTGTAATTTCCATTGTATTTATAGTATTAGGTGATTTACTGTATAATAAAATCCATTAAATACTGTGATTTTAGTTGTATTTACAATACTAGGTAATAAATTATAGAAAATAAATAATAAAATAAAACTGTTGTATTTACAGTATTAGGTGAAAATAACATTTTTTTACAGCAGAAATACTTTACTTCTGTTTATTATAAAATAAAAATCAATGAAATACTGTAATTTTCATTGTATTTACAGAATTAGAGATTAAAGAGATTACATAGACATTAGTGATTAATTAATTAATTGTAAAATAAATAATTAAATACTGTGATTTCAGTTGAATTTACACTATAAAATTAGGTGATTAATAAAAAAACAATTAATTGTAAAAAATAAAATCAATAATAAAAAATAAATCAATAATAAAATAAAACTGTGATTTACAGAAAATAAAAAATGCTGTTTTTTATTGTAAAATAAAAATCAATGAAATACTGTGATTTCATTTGTATTTACATTATTAGATGATTAATTGTAAATAAATAAATAATAAAATAAAATTTACAGTTTTAGGTAAAAATAAAAAAACGCATTTCTTTTACAGCAGAAATACTGTTGTTCTGTTTATTGTAAAATAAAAATCAATTAAATACTGTAATATTTTATATAATTCCAGTTGTATTTACAGTATTAGATGATTAATTGTATAATAAAATAAATTAGATTTCAGTCGTAGGTGATTAATTGTAAAATAAATATGAATTAAACACAATTTCAGCTGAATTTACTCTATTAGTTGATTAACTACAGTAAAAATCAATGAAATACTGTGATTTCAGTTGTATTCACAGTATTAGGTGATTAAATATATTATAATATAGTAATACTTTGACCTTTATTGTGAAATATCCATCCATTACAGTGCAGATGTCAACTTTAACACATTTTATATTTTACATTTACATTTTTTTCTGTTTCTGTGAAGCTTGAATCCAACAAAGTGTCTGTAAAACCAGAGTAGAAGCTCTGAATAAATGAATAAATGACTAAATGCAGCCGGTTAATTGGTTATTGAGTTGATCTCCAGTCGATATGCAGCGTTGGCCCCAAATATCAAAGGTTAATCCTCATAAACCTGGATGATATTTGCTGTTCAGACGGTGGATTCACAGCTTCAGCAGCAATAAACACTCAAACCTGCTCATTCAACATGAATATACCTGTTTTATTCAACCGTCCTATAGATAATGGAATGAATAGAAGTATAAGTGTCCGTTCTGTGTATTTACATACAGCTCGTCTCCACACGGTCACATAGCAACAACGTGGTCGCCATAGAAACTGAATAAACTTATATATTTATATCTTCTTCTTTAAATAGGAACGGATGGTTTTGAAAAGTGTATTTCATGTTATTCAGAGGCGTTGGCTTCTATTTAAAGAGGATGGAGGAGTTCATTCTGGGAAACTTCCTCCTACAAACTGACAAAATACTGATTTATAGATTTGTTTGGTTCATTAAATGGTGGAAAATGTTGATCTGTGTTTCCAAAAGTTGAAAATTCCACCTTTTTTTGTCCAGATCATCAGTTTATTATGATAAAAAAACTAAAGAAACTAGAAAATAATCAGATTTAAGAAGCTGGAACCAGAGAATTTGGACATTTTCTTCTTAAAAAATGACTCAAATCAATTAATCAATTATCCACTAATTGATTAATTGTTGCAACTCTGTTTTTTTAAGGTGTAACAGGAAGCAGTTTTCTTAAAAATAAGGAGAATCAGCGTATCACTGACTGAAAAGACTGTTGAAAATGAATTAATCGATTAATCGATTAATGTAATAGTTAAAGGGCTTTTATTTTGAAGGCAGTCCTTAAAGTGTGGTGATGGTTTCATATGTAGTAATTATGAGTATTTAGCAAATACACTTCATTCATATAATAATATAATAGTATAATGCAGGATCATTAACCTGCTGCATCGTCTCCTCCACATCCTGGGAACTAAATACTGATGAGACGTCTGCAGTGAAGGTCACAGAGGTCAGAGGTCAGAGAGAAGCATCCTCCATTCAAATAAACAGAAAACTCATTATTTAATATCTGAAGAATCTTCATCCAGACACTAAAACATCAATATGATCCTCAGGACTAAAATGTCAAGTGCTGCATTTATTTATACACACATATACATATACATATACATATATATATATATATATATATATATATATATATATATATATATATATATATATATATATATATATATATAGAGAGAGAGAGAGAGAGAGAGAGAGAGAGAGAGAGAGAGAGAGAGAGAGAGAGAGAGAGAGAGAGAGAGAGAAGAGAAAAAAATTATTATATATAAATAATAATTATATTATTATTATATATAATTTTTTACCTTTTTATCTCATATTTTCTGTTTTTTATCTCATATTTGTGATGTTTTATCTCCTTTTTTACTATTTATTTCATCTAATTGCAAAACAATATTATTTACTATTTTATCTCATATTTTCTGTATTTTTATCATATTTGTGATGTTTTATCTCATAATATATCATTTATATTTTATAACTACTTTCTACCTAATTTTTCTTTTACTTTTTTTAAATATAAAATATTTTGTCCATATTTTTTTTTATCTCATATTTGTTTAAAATTTGTTATATTTTATTTCATATCATTGCAAAACAATATAATATAATAATAACAATTAATATATTATTATATATACATATTGTTTTTTTATCTAAAATCATATTTTACATTTTTATCTCATTATTTTTCATTACCATTCATTTTATCATTACCTTTTTTCATATAATTTTTGTTACCTCATATTTATGTATTTGTTTTATTTTAAAATTATTTTTTTCCTTATATAAAATTATTTTATTTCTTTAATTTTTTATTTAATATTTATATATATACAATATATTTATATTTAATATAATTTCTTTTAATTTCATGTCTTTATTTTATCTAAAATAATATTTTTTATCATATATATATATATTTTTCAACTCATATTTGTGATGTTTTATCTTTTTTTTTACTTTTTATTTCATATAATTGCAAAACAATATTATTGACTATTTTATCTCATATTTTCTGTATTTTTTACCTTTTTTTTTTATTTTACCTTTTTTAATCAATTTTTTTTACCTAATTTATCTGTATTTTTTAATTTTAAATCATTTTTTTTACCTTTTCATTTCATACTTTTTATTTCATATAATCGTATTTTTACCTCATATTTCTTGTCTTTTTTAATCTAAAATTATATTTAGTCTTATCTCATATTTATGAGTTTTTATTATTAGACGACTGCAGTGAATTTACTCACCTTCCATAAAAATCTCATTATTTAATATCAGTCCTTTCATTACATTCCACAGATATATTCATATATATTTATATATATTTATATATATTTATATATATTCTGTATTCCTACAGATAGACTGAGTATCTCCAGTTCTGGCCACTGACCAGTGTTGATATTTTCTGGACGATGCACAGTTGATGTTTCTCATCTTCTTCACAACTTCCCCCAGAGTCAGATGGCAGCTTTTCCTCTGAGAGAAGCTGAAGGTCATCAGCTGCTGTCAGGATGACCAGAACCTGCTGGAACACATTTATATGAAATGTGTGAATATTTTGCACATTTATATGTAATTTACATGAAATTACATGAAATGAAAAATATAGAAAATATTTGCATTTTTTTTTTACATGTATTTGTGTGAATAGAAAATATTTGTGCATATTTTTTCATGTAAAATGACAAATTTAATTATTAAAATCAAATTAAATCCATTTTTTTTCCTATGCACGTAAATCCTGATTAAACCAAACTTCATCTGTGTCTGTTTTACAGAGAAATAATAAAAAAAAACCTTCCTCTGGCATCATAAGAGCCAATGTTGTAATAGTTTGGTTGCGTTTAAATGAGAGAAATAAGCTGCGTATCTGCTGGAATCCCAGTAACCAGACCTGTTATCACTGAGTGGGAGTGTTAGAATCACACTGTGGAAATGTGGAGGAGGCGTCTGTGACCTCCGCCCGCCCCCAGCAGCTGTCAGGTTGCCATGTTGGACTAAACAACACGCTACACGCTACATGCTACACGCTACTCACACTGAATGCATCCTCCACTAACACCTGCATATTCATTTCTAAAGGTAGCGCCGCTCCCTGCTGCAAGATGCATTGAATTTCATTAAACGTCTAAATAAAGCAGCCTTTAAATCAGATGTTAGCTGGTTCTCTGAGTCCTGGAGTCGTGGTTTCATCCACCTGGATCCGCTGATAATTGCTCGTTCTGCAGGATTCTATTTCAGAACAATGTTTGGCAGGTGCAGCGCTCCATCTGTGCCGTGAACCAGCGGCTTTTACAGATTTTCCTAAAACGTGAGACTCGTTGGGTAAAAACACCGTCCATCCACCGTGGAGGACTGTAAAGGTCAGATTTAACACTTCTCTGAAGTTGTGATGTCACAAAGAGGATATTTTTGCAGCTTTAAGCAGCAAAAACCATCAGCTCTAAAAGCATCAGGTCAATTTGTGTCTGTCTCATTAATATTCATGAGCCTCTCCTCTGATTGGCTGATTTGAATGTGAATGAGGGCAACAATTCTTATTTCAACTGAATTATATACTAGTTCAAATAGACCTGTGTGTGTGTGTGTGTGTGTGTGTGTGTGTGTGTGTGTGTGTGTGTGTGTGTGTGTGTGTGTGTGTGTGTGTGTGTGTGAATGTAATGTACAATCTACAAGACTGTGTAATAAGTAGAGCTGCAGCCGTTCATCGATTAATTGATTAGTTGTCAACTATAATCACCAGCTATTTTAATAATTGATTAATAGATTTTTTATGTTCGTGCCTTCAAAATAAAAGCCCTTGAGAAGAGACGCATCATAATTAGTTGTCAATTGTTATATTAATCACCAACTGTTTTGATAATCAATGAGTCAATTTTCAGTTGGTAATACGCTGATTTTTATGCATTAAAATAAATAAACACTTAACTTTCTCCTTTATTTTTTAAGAAAACTACTTCCTGTTCCATCTTAGAGCTGCAACGATTAATCAATTAATCAATTTAATAATCAAACATCAAAATCGTCATTAGTTGCAGCTGTATTGTTTAACTTTTAACTCAACTAATACACTGACTTTTTAACTTTCCTTAAAACTAGAACCGCAGCGATTAATTGATTAATCGATTAGTTTACGAACCAAACAACTAATCGATTAATCGTTTAAATAATCGATTAATCGACTGTTGCAGCCTTATTATTTACTATTTCTAGACATTTGAGCCACTGCTTTAGTTGCAGTTCGTAACTTCACCACTAGATGTCGTTAAGAACTAAAAACTCTACCTTTAAATTATACGTTTTCATCATCAAACTAAAAATAATACAGAATTTAACTCTAGTCCAGCACTAATACACCAGTGGATGGAGGAGGAAACCCGTTGTCATGGTAATGCTGTATCTGCATCACATGATCCCGTGTCAGGAGGTCACATGACCCGACAGGAAGAAATAGCTCAAGGTCTTAGCCTAGCATCACTGTCTGTTTGTGCAGCTGCTGCAGCAGGATAATGATTTATATATATATTTATATATATTTATATATATTTATAGCTCTGACTTGACCTCTGACCTGCAGGATTTCACCTTTATTTCCCTCAGCAGGAAGATTTTAGCACCAAGATGCTGCTAAAGCACCGAATCCCCAGAGAATCCTGATATTCACACGTATAGATTCTGTGATGAAGCTGCTTCTCTATGATTCACTTTGTGTCAGGAACATGAGGAAAATATGAAAATATTTAGTTTGAAATGTCCTGGATTATATATTTCAAGAAATTCTACTCAATGTTGGATTAATTGTCCCAAAAATAAGATTATACACTGCAAAATCAGGGGAAATAGCTTGTATTTAGTAGAATTATCCTATTCTATTGGCAGATAAATTAACCTATTTAAATTTTCTCTCTTAAATTTAGAAAAATATGAGATTAGAAGTAAAAAAAAATAAGAAATATAAGATATAAAGTCAAAAATGTGAGATAAAAAGCCACAAATATGATTTCAGATTTTAAAAAAGTGAAAAAAATGAGGTAAAAACGCTGTTTATTTATTTTTAGCTCATGCACAAGCTTTTATTTTGCACATACTTATTGTACATATCGATTTATTACATATTTATACTGTCTTGTTTATATTTTTATTTTTTTTTTCATTTTTAAAAATGTTTTCCAGCTATTCTCTGAATCTGAAATGACATGAAATAAAAAATAAAAATCATGAGATAAAACACAAATAAGATATAAAATTAAATCAAATAAAATATTTCATAAAAAATACAAAAATATGAAATTATAAGAAAAAAATATTGCATAAAAAATGAGTTAAAAATATCATTATAATGAAATAATAGAAATTATCTGGAATAAAATAATTTAATTCACACAAAAATATAAAGATGAATACATTAAAATATAGAAATAATATAAGAAATTGGTAGATTTCTTGAAATATAATAGAAAATAAACTAGAAACCTGGTTATTACTTTAAAATAAACATTAACCAGATGTGGATTTTAGTTTCCAGATGTTTCTCTGTCGTTTTCCTGCAGAATAAAATGAATTTGCAGCAAATTAAAATCACATTAACCGACTGTTAAGGAGATTTTTCCTGTGGAGCTTTAGTGTCTCCACAACAGGAAAAACTCAGGTGGAACTAAAGTCGTTAACCAACGTCAGAGCTGCAGGAATTAATTACAGCTAATTAATTACAGCTTATTAATTAGAGCTAATTAATGACAGCGCTGCCTTTTCCTGCTGTGAACAGCCACAGATCTGCAGTAAAACAGGTTTATTGCTGTTATTTAATGAAATAAAACTTCTCTGAAGTAAAATATTCAATCAGCAGCTGCTGTTTGGCCAATAAAATTATTTTACAGGTTCTTAACTATATAAAATCCAAAGATATTCAATACGAACTATTTTATAGTTTATATAAATGCTTATATACATTTTAAATGTCTGTTCATAACTGTTTTCATATATAGTTTACATGAAGAAACCTATAAAATGAAGTGTCTTATTATTTTTATTATTATTATTTTGTAATTATTTATGTTTTTCTTAGAAAATAAAAAATGAATAAAATGTATTTATTTAAATGTAATTATACATTTATTTTAAATATAAAATAAATATTTTATATTTAAAATAAATTATTTTAAATATAAAATAAATGTAGTAAAATATTTATATTTTATAATTTAATTTATAATTTTTTCCACAAATCGGAATAAAATCATCACCAAATAAAGATCAATAATGTGACACTTTATCTTATTGTGTAAAAATTTGAATGAATTAATGCTCACAGAAGAATTCATTAATATTTACAGTGACAAATAATGTTTGACACGATGAGAAAGTCTAAAAGTTTTTAAAATACAGTTTTAAGAATCATTGATCACGTTTCTCGTTATTTTAAAGTCCAGTTGTGTAATTTTTTGTACAAAAATCATAATTTTTTGTACAAAAATCATAATTTTTTGTACAAAAATCATAATTTTTTATACAAAAATCATAATTTTTTGTACAAAAATCATATTTTTTATACAATAATCATAATTTTTTGTACAAAAATCATAATTTTTTGTACAAAAATCATAATTTTTTTATACAAAAATCATAGTTTTTTGTACAAAAATCATATTTTTTATACAATAATCATAATTTTTTGTACAAAAATAATAATTTTTTGTACAAAAATCATAATTTTTTGCGAGATTTTGACAAGAAATATGAAAGAATTATACATTTTAAATATTTAATCCACCTACAATATAAAACCAGTTGATAGAATGTGTTTTTAATTAAATAAATAAAAATTACGAGAGTTGAAGAAATTTTTAGGGTACAACACGTAAATTTTAACACAAATATAAAATGTAAAAAATATTTCTATACATAAATATATTACATATAAATAAATAAAAAATTGTGAGTTTTTTGAACTTTTATACAAAATGACAAATACATCATTATTTATGAGACTCTTATTACTCCATAAATGTCATAATTTACATCAGTGGTTCCCAAAGTGTGGTCCAGGGACCCCCAGGGGACCTTGAGGTGGATCCATGGGGTCCACAGTAAACCTATAAATGATTATTATTATAGATCCATCCATAAGAATGTGTTTTTATTAAATGGGGGCTCCATGGTCTAATTGATGTAGTTTCTGGCTCTTTGACGTGAAAATAGATTGAAATCTGTTGGTTTTACATAATAAAAAGCGACTGAACCTCAGTTTCTTTGACAGATGGTGAAAATCTACTTTACTAAAGTACTTTTGTCACTTTTGTCTACAGTAATAATCATTTACAGTAACTTTACTGTATTTAACACAGTAAAACTCTATATTTTTACAGTGTAATAGTTGAATCTGAGTAGAAAACATGGGTTTTTCTTGGTCTCTGGCATCAAACCAGTGAGTTAAACCGTCTCCACGACGTTTTAACCATTTAACAACAAAACCATGAGCTTTTCCAGGAGGAATGTTTGATGCTGAGACTTTGTGGGGACGTGTAAATGTTTTCCTGATCAATAAACCTCAAGTCAAACAGTGAGTGGAGTGAAATAAATAAATAAAAAGACACAGAAACCACACAGTTACTCTAACTTTTACTTCCACGGGATTAATAATTAACGCTTTTCAAGTTATTATCATTATAGATTTGTTTGCACAGGCAGGAAATGTGGAAACACACTTAATGGATAAAGATGGCTGCCATTAACACAAAAACAGCAAAAACATCCATGAAATGTTCAAAGTGATGTTAAAACAACATGATGGAACATAATAAAACGTCTATAAAACCATGAAAATGGCTGAAAATAGTACAAGTAAAAGGAATCTGTGTTTTCACCAAGCAAGAGGGCACTTTAGTGCATATTTAAACATTTAAAAAGGGCATTTAAATGCATGTTTAGACATTTTTTAAAAAGGGCACTTTAGGGCATGTTTACACATTTAAAAAGGAAACTTAGTGTATGTTTACAGATTTTAAAAAGGGCACTTTAATGCACAATTGGATGTTTAAAAAGCACACTTTACTGCATGTTTACAGATTTAAAAAAAGGGAAATTTAATGCTTGTTTACACATTTATAAAGGGCACTTTAGTGCACATTTAGACATTTGAAAAGGTTTCTTTAGTGTTTATACATTTAGTGCATGTTACAATTTTTAAAAGGGCACTTTAGTGCTATTTTATATATAAAAAGGGCAGTTTACTGCATGTTTACACATTTAAAAGGGCACTTTAGGATGTATTTTTAAACTTCATGCCTTAATTGCTAAAAAAAATGGATAAATGTGCACAAAAGTGCCCTTTATAAATGTGCTAATTGTATAAATGTGCATTAAGTACCCTTTTAAATGTCTAAATGTGAACTAAAGTGCCCTTAATAGATGTGTAAACAAGCATTAAAGTGCCCTTTTTTAAAACAGTAAATGTGCACTAAAGTGTGCTGTTTAAATGTCCAATTGTGCATTAAAGTGCCCTTTATAAATGTGTAAACAAGCATTACAGTGCCCTTTTTTAAATGTGTAAATATGCATATGAAGACATTTATAAAGGGCAATTTAGTGCATGTTTACACATTTAAAAGGGCACTTTAGGATGTATATTTACACTTCATGCCTTCATTGCTAAAAAAAACGTATAAATGTGCACAGAAGTGCCCTTTATAAATGTGTAAACAAGTGTTAAAGTGCCTTTTTTAAAAGAGTAAATGTGCACTAAAGTGTGCTGTTTAAATGTCCAATTATGCATTAAAGTGCCCTTTTTTAAACGTGTAACTGTACACAAAAGTGCCCTTTATAAATGTGTAAACAAGCATTACAGTGCCCTTTTTTAAAACAGTAAATGTGCACTAAAGTGTGCTGTTTAAATGTCCAGTTGTGCATTAAAGTGCCCTTTGTGTAAATATGCATGTGAAGACATTTATAAAGGGCACTTTAGTGCATGTTTACACCTTTAAAAGGGCACTTTAGGATGTATTTTTACACTTCATGCCTTAATTGCTAAAAAAAAAACGTATAAATGTGCACTAAAGTGCCCTTTATAAATCTGTAAACACGTGTTAAAGTGCCCTTTTTTAAAACAGTAAATGTGCACCAAAGTGTGCTTTTTAAATGTCCAATTGTGCATTAAAGTGCCCTTTTTAAATGTGTAAATATGCATATGAAGACATTTATAAAGGGCACTTTAGTGCATGTTTACACCTTTAAAAGGGCACTTTAGGATGTATTTTTACACTTCATGCCTTCATTGCTAAAAAAACGTATAAACGTGCACTAAAGTGCCCTTTATAAATCTGCAAACAAGCGTTAAAGTGCCCTTTTTAAAAACGTGTAAATGTGCATGTGTAACATGTAAAAGGTTACTTTAGTGCATGTTTACACCTTTAAAAGGGCACTTTAGGATGTATTTTTTAACAAGGAAGGCATGAAGGGACGTGACTTCATGTAATAAACCAACATCGTAACTTTAGAGGAAACATGTTCAGTTTTTCAGCTATAAACTCTGCTGTAGCTTTGGTTGCAGAGATTATTTATAGGATTTATTTGTAATAAGAAGAAGCTGCATAAAGTTCCAGTGTAAAATAAATGAGATATTTTTTTATTTAAACAGTAAAACCATGTGAAGATGTTCCACATTAAAACCCAGGTCAGTAAATGTGTAATATACGTCTCCTTTAATAACTTGGACTGACGGTTTCCAAAAATCTTTCATCATCTCTGGAGTTTTATAGAGATAAAAGCCGCCTTTGAAATGTGCTTTTTTGACTATAAAGCTCCGGCAGATCAAAGAATCGTCTGGAGCCGCTCGACGTTTGGAGCAAAAAGGAAAAAGTGGAGGAGAAAAAGAGTCTTCGTCATTTCTGCGAACAAAGAATCAGCAGCTGCAGGTGAAACTGCGTCTGGAGTAAATAATTCACTGGTTTTATAAACCAGGAAGAAGCCATTGATGTACAGAGAAGATTAAAGGTGCTATACCTGCAGAGTTCTGGGTTTACACATTAAAAAAGGGCACTTTAGTGCACGTTTATACATTTAATAGGGCATTTTAGTGCACGTTTGCACATTTAAAAAGATCCTATACCTGCACTTTTCTGGTTTAAGGCACTTAAAAACGTTAGCACTAAGTAACGTTAGCATGCTAACATGCTAAGCTATCATGTAGCATGTTAGCATGTTAGCATTGCCACCGCAACCTCGTTAGGTTTTGACTCTTCGTCAGGGTCAGTTTTCGAAAAACATGAACCTCATGTTAATTTTTGACTCGAAAATTTCCCATAATGCATCAGAAATGGAGAAATCCAATATGGCCGCTGGTCAAAATGGATTCCATCACTTATCTTCTTGTGTTAGAAGGTAAAAATCTGATTGTAATGTGCTTTTATGTGTTTTCACACATGGAGAATCCAATGGCACGTTCAGATTAAAGGTCAGGATTAAAGGAAATGCTTCATAATTAATATGCATGGTTCAAATTGTTGTTTTAAATAATGAATTTCATGAAAAATAGCTTGAAAAATGTCAAGGAACAAAGTAGATTACAAAATTTTGCTTAGTTATCTGAATTTTACTCCATTTCCTGTGTGTTTTACCTATTTATTCAGTGATTTATCGTTTTATTCCAGCACATATATATATTATATATCTGTATATTTATGTTGCTGCTGGTTTTTGGTCCTGTATAAAGTCAGTTCTGTGTGATCCTTTAACTTTGTTAGTGTTTAGAGCAGCATCATATGTTTATTCTGAGCTGCAGCAGCAGCATTATAATGATTTTATACCACACGCTGTGATGCTTCTTCCTGTTCTTTCTCTGCAGGAAATATACTGTTGTAATGGTTCATTGTGTTTAGTTCCAGCAGCAGATTTACTTTACAACACAATAATGCAAATTAACCACAGGGCAAAAGGAAAAGAGGACAAATGTTTGTAGAGTTGTTGGTTATTATGGCACCGAGGTGAAAATAATCCGCTGACGCTGACTTTTCTGTGTCTGAGGCTCATTTTCACTTAAAGTCGATCAATAAGAGAAAATAGACCCAAACAGCAGAGTTCAGATAAATCACATAAATACAAATAAATATAAATAAATCTAATAAATATAACCTGATATCACTGTTTATACTGAGGCTGTGTTATGGTACCATATATTATATTATAGTTTATTCTATTATAGTTTATTATGCTGCATTATGCTACGTTCCATTATGTTGTTATGGTAGATTTTATTATATATTATTTTAATACTATAATATATTATGTTATATGATATTATACTATAAATATGAGCTATCAGTGTTTTATTCATTCCTATTATGTGATATATATATATATATATATATATATATATAATATATATATAGGAGAGAGAAAGAGATTATGTCTTATTTAGAATTAATTAATAATATATATAATACAATTAATTAATAATATTGTGTTATATTACTAGGTTATACATATTGTTGTTATGTTACATCATGTTAATGTGTAATTAATAATTATTCATTTTATAATAGAAATATTAATTTTAATTGTTGAATTATTATTTCTTTGTTTTCCTGCTACATCCGTTTTATATCCTTCATTTGTTTTATTTATAATTTATTTTAATAGTATTTATTTATCTATTATTATTATATTATATATATATGTAGATATATATGTATATATACATATATATACATATATATATGTATATATGTATATATACATATATATGTATATATGTATATATGTATATATATGTATATATACATATATGTATATATATGTATATATACATATATATGTATATATACATATGTATATATATGTATATATATGTATATATACATATATATGTATATATACATATATATGTATATGTATATATATGTATATATACATATATATGTATATATACATATATATATGTATATATACATATATATATGTATATATGTATATATATGTATATATATGTATATATACATATATATATGTATATATGTATATATATGTATATATACATATATATATGTATATATACATATATATACATAATCACTAACTAATAATCACTAACTAATCACTAATAATCACTAACTAATCACTAATAATCACTAACTAATCACTAATAATCACTAATAATCACTAATAATCACTAATAATCACTAATAATCACTAATAATCACTAATAATCACTAACTAATCAATAATAATCACTAATAATCACTAATAATCACTAATAATCACTAACTAATCACTAATAATCACTAATAATCACTAATAATCACTAATAATCACTATCTAATCACTAATAATCACTAATAATCACTAACTAATCACTAATAATCACTAACTAATCACTAACTAATCACTAATAATCACTAATAATCACTAATAATCACTAATAATCACTACTAATCACTAATGAATACTCTAATCTCCTCCTGTGAATTTAAACTCAGTGATTCTTTGACTCTGATGATAAACTCTGCTGCACCTTCCTCCTCCATCGTCACCATCACAGCCTTTTTTTTTATTTTCCCCTCCTCACGTCTATAATTGGACGTCGTGGCGAGCCGGAGGAGGCTCCGCCCCCTCAGCGCGGCGCCGGCCGGACCCGTTTAAAACCCTTTTATGTGTGAATCCCACCAAGCAGAACCAACTCCAGGCTTCTCCCATTTAAAGGCCGAGCGGAGCTCTACAGACGCTGGTTGCCATGGAGTTTCCTCTCAAAAGCCTTTTTTTTTTTTTTGGTGTAAACGGCACATCCCACTTCTGATGTGAGGAAGGAGGAGGAGGAGGAGGAGGAGGAGGAGGAGGAGGAGGAGGAGGAGCAGCCTGTTGCTCATCATCATCATCATCATCATCATCATCAAATAATCTCCAGCAGCAGCAGCAGCAGCTCTGAGTAGAGATGGATCAGAGTTAGAGGAAGCAGCAGCAGCAGCAGAAACACGGCTCTGATTTTATCTTCACGCTTTTTTCTTTCTTCTCTTGAAGCAAAACTCCAAAAGCTGCTGAGAGAAAAGCACAGTGAGTACCTTCATTCCTGAAACCGGCATGTTTGAAATGTGGATTTTCTTTAGAAATATCATAAAGAATCCAACGTTTATCACATACGAAGAGAAATAATCCTGCATCCACCATGAAAAACCTGCAAATCTGATGTCAGAACGGTGACATTTCACCAAAATCAGTGTGAAAAGTTTCTCAAAGACTTCATTCTCTGATTTATTGTCATGTGCATTTGGTCAAATGTTGCATGAATAGATTTTTATAGATCTCAGTTTTTATTTGTGCTGTTTCTTGAACTAATCATTTCCATTCAGAACTTTGCTTTTTCACGTAATTATCATTAGAAATCAATAAAAAACAACCATTAACCTTCTATTGCATGAAATATCCCTTAGATATAGATGGTTGTGGATGTTTTATTACATAAATTGGCTTAAATAATAGATATAATTAATAAATATAGGATAGTTTCATGCTGTGTAAGTCAATGGGATTTTCTATATTTTGCGACATGGAAATAAACAATGTATTTTAGAATATTAGAAAAACTTGTAACATCAAAATTGAACAGATTTAAATGTAAAAATAATAATAAATCACAGTTTATTTATCTCAGACAGTGAGTTCACTTTTTATTTGGTAAAAATTCTTCTAAATTCTAAATAAAAGACAAATGTTGGTTGTAAAATTTCAAAATAAAAGCCCCCTTCACAAGATTTTCTTTCCTCATTTGGGCCGAATTGGCCTGGACTTGGACTATTTTCTTTAAAATAACATTAAATTGACTAAAATCAACAAAAATACTTGAAATAAGTTCAATTATCTTCCAGTGGAATAAGATAATCAGACTTAATGTTGGACTAATTACACCAAAAAATATATTTTCACCTGTTAAGATAATATTTTTTACAGTGTGGAGGTGTAAATTATTATCATTATTTACCTCAGATAGTGAGTTTCCTTTTTATTTTGTAAAAATTGTTCTAAATTCAGAATAAAAGGCAACCTTCGGTTGTAAACTTTCAAAATAAAAGCACCCTTCTCACACCTAACAGAGAAAAATGAAGTAAAAATGTCTTATTTTTGTTGTAATTAGTCCAAAATTAATTAAATGATCTTATTCCACTGTCAGATAATTCAGTTTATTGCAAGATTTTCCTCATTTGGGTCAAATTAATCTTGTTTTAAAAGAATAAAATGACTATTTTCTTTAAAATAACATAAATTCTGAATAAAAGACAAATGTTGGTTGTAAACTTTCAAAATAAAAGCCCCCTTCTCAGCTTATCACAAGATTTTCTTTCCTCATTTGGGCCGAATTGACCTGGACTTGGACTATTTTCTTTAAAATAACATTAAATTGACTAAAATCAATAAAAATACTTGAAATAATTAAATTATCTGCCAGTGGAATAAGATAATTAGACTTAATGTTGGACTAATTACACCAAAAAAGAGATTTTCACCTGTTAAGATAATATTTTTTACAGTGTGGAGGTGTAAATTATTATCATTATTTACCTCAGACAGTGAGTTTCCTTTTTATTTTGTAAAAATTGTTCTAAATTCAGAATAAAAGACAACCTTCGGTTGTAAACTTTCAAAATAAAAGCACCCTTCTCACACCTAACAGAGAAAAAAGAAGTAAAAATGTATTTTTTTGGTGCAATTAGTCCAAAATTAATTAAATTCTCTTATTCTACTGTCAGATAATTCAGTTTATTGCAGGATTTTCTTCATTTGGGTCAAATTGGTCTTTTTTTTTTTTTTTAAAAGACAATTATTTTCTTTAAAATAACATTAAAATGACTAAAATCAAGAAAAATACTTCCTAAATCTATTTTAGCATATTACAAATAAATAAATGCATTGCACCTCACCTTATTTGTTAAAAATGGTTCTAAATTCTGACTAAATTCCAAAATAAAAGCCCTCCTTTTCACACCTGAGTGTAAAACCAAGGCTTTTTCTATAGAAGTGAACTGAATGAGGGTAGAAACGGCTCCGTCTCTGCTGCGGAGCGTGAAACGCTGCTTCTCCTCCATGGAAACGCGGCAGCAGTTGTTATGATCTGTCAACATTTACTGATTTATCTCACAGACAAGGCTCACGCTGCAGAAACAGCAGCGTTCTGCAGCTTCACGGCTTCAAAATAGACACGTTTCCTCTTTGCAAACATGGACGTGAGGAGATAAACTTGGTGAACTTCAACTCCTGATTGGATGTAAACTGTGTGATGTGCAGCGTAATGTGATTATATGAGGATCAGACGTGTCCTTCATCATCCTCTCTGCCTCCTACAGGTAATTCTGACTCTAATGAGACGGACTAATGACTTTTATCCGGTTCCAACAGCGAATCCTGGGCCGGTGATTAGAATCTGCTGTTCCCTGGTGGCTTTATGTGTAAAATACAATCTGACATGGAAAATCTGAAAAAAGCAGCTGAAAATATCTTGTTTTTGGGACAATTAGTCTAAAATTAACTAGAATTAACTCATTCCACTGGTGATAATTCAGCTTATTTCATGTTTTTCTTGATTTATTGAATCTTTTTTCTCATTTGGGCCAATTTGATCTTGTTTTAAGGAAACAAAAAGAATATATTCTACTCTATTTTACTTAAGATTGAATGTTTTTGCAGAATACGTTTACTCAAGTGCAGTTTTGAGGTATTTTACTCAAATTTTTCCATTAGATGTGATTTTATACTGGCAATGCAACGATTTCTTCTTGATTTGCATCAATTTGCATCATTTTCTTTAAGAAAAAATAATAAAACTGACTAAAATCAAGAAGAAATCTACTCAATAATGGACTAATTGCACCAAAAATAAGATATTTTCACCTTTTTCGTATTTTGTCAGTGTGGAATTTGCATCAAATGGAAATATTTAAGTAAAATACAAGTACAAGTGTTTTTGTACACTGCAAAAAAACTAAAAAATATCTTGTTTTTGGTAAATTTAGTCCAATATTGAGTAGAATTATCTTATTCCAGTTGTTATTATTGAATTTATTCAGTTTTCAGAGATAAGAGATCATTTCTGCAATGTTATCCAATGGAATATTGGATAAAATACAAGATATTTTCACTTAAGATTGACTCAAGTACAGTTTACAGGTATTTTACTTAAATTTTTCCATTAGATGCTATTTTATACTGGCAATGTAATTCAATTTCTGTTTTTTTTTCTTGATTTGCATCAATTTGCATCATTTTCTTTTAAAAGATATATATAAACTGACAAAAATCTACTTAATAATGGACTAATGCACCAAAAATAAACATTCTCTGTTCTTGTACACTGCAAAAAACGTAGAAAATATCTTGTTTTTGGTAAATTGAGTCCAATATTGAGTAGAATTATCTTATTCTACTGGCAGATAATTTAGCTTTGTTCCTTTTTTTCTTGAACTTATTCAGTTTTCAGAGATAAAAGATCATTTCTGCAATAAGAAAATTCTACTCCATATTGGAAAATTGGACCAAATATAAGATATTTTCACTTAAGATTGACTCAAGTTCAGTTTACAGGTATTTTACTTAAATTTTTCCATTTCATGCTATTTTAAACTGGCAATGCAATGATTTTTAAATGATTTGCATCAATTTGCATCATTTTCTTTAAGAAAAAATAAACAAACTGACTAAAATCAAGAAAAAATCTACTTAATATTGGACTAATGCACCAAAAATAAACATTCTCTGTTCTTGTACACTGCAAAAAATGTAGAAAATATCTTGTTTTTGGTAAATTTAGTCCAATATTGAGTAGAATTATCTTATTAGACATAAGAGATCATTTCTGCAATAAGAAAATTCTACTCAATACAAGATATTTTAACTTTTTGCAGAATTTTTTGCAGAGTACATTGACTCAAGTGCAGTTTACAGGTATTTTACTCAAATTTTTCCATTTCATGCTATTTTATACTGGCAATGCAATGATTTTTAAATGATTTGCATCAATTTGCATAATTTTCTTTAAGAAAAAATAATAAAACTGACTAAAATCAAGAAGAAATCTACTCAATAATGGACTAATTGCACCAAAAATAAGATATTTTCACCTTTTTCGTATTTTGTCAGTGTGGAATTTGCATCAAATGGAAATATTTAAGTAAAATACAAGTACTTCAAAGCTGTACTTGAGTAAATGTACTTAGTTACTTCCCACCATTGTGTCACAGTGTGTTTTCAACATTATTTGTTCTTGTACACTGCAAAAAAACTAGAAAATCTCTTGTTTTTGGTAAATTGAGTCCAATATTGAGTAGAATTATCTTATTCAACTGGCAGATAATTTATTTTTATTATTATTTTTGTTAAACAAATCCAAATTAACACAAATTAGGCCAAAAAAAACTTGAAATAAACTAAATTATCTGCCAGAGATAAGAAAATTCTACTCTATATTGGAACAATTGGACTAAATACAAGATATTTTCACTTAAGATTGAAGTTTTACATTGACTCAAGTACAGTTTACAGGTATTTTACTTACATTTTTCCATTAGATGCTATTTTATACTGGCAATGCAACGATTTTTTCTTGATTTGCATCAATTTGCATCAAATCAAATTGCACCAAGAATAAGATATTTTCACGTGTTGAGGTTTCAGTTTCTGTCTTTGTGAAATAACACGCGATAGATCTAAAAAAAGCGACTAAACCCTGATAATTAACATGCACCTTCTTCACGCAGCATCACTTTTCCTTTTCCTTTCGTGTAAACTCGTCCTCCATCCATCTCTGTTTGGTATTTTCTCAGCTCTGTTCCATCTCATCAACTAAAGTACCTCACACTCCGGCTCTAATAGCGTTAAAAGTGGATTTTCTCCTCCAGCCTCAAGGCCTTTAAATCGATCTGTGATCGGCCGCTTCACCTCCGTCAGAAATACAGCAAGAAACGGCACAGAAACGCCACAGAAAGGTGTGAAGTGACAGACGCTGTGAGATGTGTTTGTTCCTGCCTGCAGCGACGTCTCCTTTTGACACTTTTATGAGCTGCCTGTGAAAAATAAATTGTTTGCGAGGCCCCTGGAGCAGGTTCAGGTGGTCGGGTGTGTTTGCAGGAAACGGCGGGAAAAAAAAGACGGAAAATTCATGCAGAGAAGTTCGTTACGCAATCTTTATTCTTTATATAATGAAGTTCCACTCACAGACGCTGAGAGAGAACAATCATCCGCTCTCAGGGCTGCAAAGAGATTCATATGCTGCCGCAGCGAATGTTGGAGGTTTGGGTGTAAAGTTGTGAGTCAGTGCTGCAGAAACATTCGCATTCATCAGGAGAAAACGTTTTACTGTGAGACAAATAGAAATAAAGTGCAGGCAGGAAAGTACATTTAGAAGTAGTTAATGAGACGTTTTACTCCAGAACTAACGACCGCTTTGATTAATTGATTAGTTGATTGAACACTTCAATTAAGAGTTGGGTTGTTTTGTATCATGTCATTTAATTTTAATAGAATAAAGGGTCTAGTCTTTATTTATGATACAAAAAACAATATGATATAAACACAAATATATGACTATTCTGATAGTTGAATAATCTATCAATATTTATTGACTAATCGATTAATCAATTAGTTGTTTGGTTCATAAAATGGTGTAAATGTTCCAGAAAATAATCAGAGTTGAGAAGCTGGAACCAGAGAATTTGAACATTTTCTTCTTTGAAATGAGTCAAATCCATTAATCAATTATAAAAACAAGGGTGATTAATGTAATAGTCGTCAATTAATCGATTAATCGTTGCAGCTCTAGTTTTAAGGTTTAACAGAAACAGTTTTCTTGAAAAATAAAGGAGAAAGTTGAGTTTTCATTTGATTAAAAACACAAAAATGTTGATAAAATATATTTTAATCTAGACACTAAACACATTTAGCAATTAGGCTGCAACAACTATTCTGATAGTTGATTAATCTATTGATATTTATTGACTAATCGATTAATCGATTAGTCGTTTGGTTCATAAAATAGTGTAGAATGTTCCAGAAAACCAGAAAATAACCAGATTTGAGAAGATGGAACCAAAGAATTTGAACATTTTCTTCTTTAATAATGATTCAAATCCATTAATCAATTATATAAAACACTGGTGATTAATGTAATAGTCGTCAATTAATCGATTAATCGTTGCAGCTCTAGTTTTAAGGTGGATAAATGAAGAAGAAAGTTAACACAAAAATCAGTGTAGAGTGTTGATAAAATATATTTTAATCTAGAAATTAACAAATTTAATTAGGCTGCAACTAATGACTATTCTGGTAATTGTTGCTTATTTAAACGATTAATAGATTAGTTGTTTGGTTCATTAAATGGTGTAAAATGTTGATCAGTGTTTCCCTAAAACTGAAGATTCAACTTAAAATGTCTTTTTTTTTGTCCACAACCCAAAGATCATCAGTTTATTATTATAGAAGAATAAAGAAACCAGGAAATAATCAGAGAAGAGAAGCTGGAACCAGAGAATTTGGACATTTTCTACTTAAAAATGACTCAAATCGATTAATCGATTACCAAAATAGTTTGATGTCAAATCAAATGTGGGGTTCCTCAGGGTTCCTTTCTAGATCCTGTGAAGTTTCAGTCATCAGTTTATTATTATAGAGACTAAAGAAACCAGGAAATAATCAGAGAAGAGAAGCTGGAACCAGAGAATTTGGACATTTTCTAATTTAAAAAATGAGTCAAATCGATTAATCGATTATCAAAATGGTAACAAAACAGATTTCTTGGGAAAAACAGAAAAAAGTAAACTGTTATTTTCTTTAACTACACAAAAATCAGCATATTACTGAATAAAAACAGTGTTCATTAAATATATTTGAATCTAGACACTAAACAAATTCAGCATTAGAGCTGCGACCATTTTGAAAGTTGATTAATCGATTAATTGATCGGTTGTTTGTTTTAAATTGTCAGTCACTGTTTCCCAGATGTTGAGAAGCTGGAACCAGAGAATTTGAACACTGACTCAAACCGATTAATTGACTGTCAAAATAGTTGGTGATTAATTTGATAGTCGGCAACTAATCGATTAATCAACTAATCGTTGCAGCCATGTTAATAGGATGCGATGTCTTTCTACGTCAGAAACAGAGAATCAGCAGCGCTGTGGCTTATTTCCCTGGAGGAGGAGGATTCTGAGCAGCGTGTTCCAGGCTTTTCAGTTTGCATTAATTCCTCCTACTAACAAACAACGAAGGGAAACATCCGCGTTCACGACGGGAAAAGGTTTTCTAGGGTAGAGGAGGCGGCTGCTGGCGTCTCTAAACAGCTTCTAACCACATTTCAGGACCGCCCTCTGGTTTTCGAGTCCATTTGTGGAAACAGGGTGCTCCTCCAGTCCATTAGAGGCCAGAGAGCTGTGACCAGGCATCAGGAGGACAATGATTCTTTAGTGGAGAACAAAGAGGCTTCGAGTGGATGAATGATCCATAAACCAGAGAGAAACAGACTCGGTTTACAGGTGACGGGTCTATTACTCTGATCCTCAGGATAAAATCAATATATTCAACAGTAGAGCTGCAGCTAACGGCCGTTCTGATCAATCCGTCCTGGATTAAAACGATTAATCGATTAGTTGTTTGGTTCATAAAAGCTGAAGATTCGTAAAAACACAGAGGATTGAATGTTGGGCTGCAAACTAACAACTATTCTGATTGTTAAAACGATTAATCGATTAGTTGATTAGTCTCACTGGAGGTTCTTGTCTTTATTTACAAAGCAAAAAACACTAGAGCTGCTATTAAGCTTTGATTATTGAAACGATTAATCGATTGTTTGGTTCATAAAATGATGTAAAATGTGGATCAGTGTTTCCCAAAAGCTGAAGATTCAACGTAAAATGTCTTTTTTTGTCAGAGTTGATTAATCTAATAGTTGGCAATTAATCGATTAATTAACTAATCATTGCAGTTCTACACATAACCTGGTTTTATATATATATATATATACTTATTTACAGATTGTTGTGAATCTGTTGTTTAAACTGAATCACATTAGAATTCTATGAATTTGTTAATGATTCTTTATTTTTACAGCTTCTTTCCTGCGTGTTACACAGATTAATACTGAATAATTCATCTGAACTCAGTTAAATCTGAACGTTCAATTAATGTTCAACATATGCAACGCTGGGTTTTTAGTATTTTGTGACAGATGTTCAGATTCAACAATAAATATAAGGAATAATACGTAATAATATATTAATACAAAAGGAATTATTAAGTGATCTCTGGTTTGTGGACGGTTGGTCTGGACAAAAAAAAGACATTTTAGGTTCAATCTTCTTCAGCTTCAGACATTTTACATCTTTTAATGAACCAAACAACTAATCGATTAATCATTTATCAAAATATTTATTAGTTAAAAAATGTCATGGGGAGATAAACTGCTAGCAAATATTGCTATGACTATGGGTGAATTTTCAAAAATGTTGAACTATTCCTTTAAATCTGGTTGTTTTAACCAGGATTAGGCTGGAATATATTTCTAAGTTTCCTGTTTAAGGGCCAACCTTCAATTTTGTAAATTTTGGATTTATTCCCATTAATTCCCATGTAAACCTAGATACTATTCTAACAACCGATTAATCGATTTGAATCGTTTTTAAGTAGAAAATGTCCAAATTCTCTGGTTCCAGCTTCTCTTCTCAGGTTATTTCCTGGTTTCTTTAGTCTCTATAATAATAAACTGATGATCTTTGGGTTGTGGACAAAAAAAAAGACATTTTAGGTTGAATCTTCAGCTTTTCGGAAACAATTAGTCGATTGATTAGTTGATTAATCAATTAGTTGCCGACTATCACATTAATCACCATCTATTGAGAGTCATTTAATCGGTTTGAGTCATTTTTAAGAAGAAAATGTCCAAATTCTCTAGTTCCAGCTTCTCAAAATCTAGGAAACAGTGACCGACATTTTAAACCAAACAACCGATCAATTAATCGTTTCTATAATCGATTAATCAACTTTTAAAATAGTTGGTTGCAGCTGTATTGATGAATTTGTTTATCGTATAGAAATATATTTAATGAAGACTATTTTCTATTTAACAGTAATATTTCTCAGGTTATTTCCTGGTTTCTTTAGTCTCTATAATAATAAACTGATGATCTTTGGGTTGTGGACAAAAAAATACATTCTAGGTTGAATCTTCATCTTTAGGAAACGATTAGTCGATTGATTAGTTGATTAATCAATTAGTTGACGACTATCACATTAATCACATCTATTGACAGTCATTTAATCGGTTTGAGTCAATTTTTTAAGTAGAAAATGCCTAAATTTTCTGGTTCCAGCTTCTCTTCTCTGATTATTTCCTGGTTTCTTTAGTCTCTATAATAATAAACTGATGACTGAAACTTCACAGGATCTAGAACGGAACCCTGAGGAACCCCACATTTGATTTGACATTGAACTATTTTGGTAATCGTTTAATCGATTTGAGTAATTTTTAGGAAGAAAATGTCCAAATTCTCTGGTTCCAGCTTCTCTTCTCTGATTTTTCTTCTCTGAACGATTAGTCGATTGATTAGTTGATTAATCGATTAGTTGCCGACTATCACATTAATCACCATCTATTGACAGTCATTTAATTGGTTTGAGTCAATTTTAAGAAGAAAATGTCCAAATTCTCTAACATCCACTTCTTGTCTCCAGCTTCTTCCTCCTCCTCTTTAAATGGCTGTTGGTGGTGACTGTATAGTAGTGACATCACAACTTCACAGTTTCTGCATACAGGCTGTGTATGTTTCTCTGTGGATTGAGTGTTTTTTAACCACTACACTCTCTGCTGTCATACATACAGTAACATATACAGGGCTCTAATAAATCTAGAAGGTTTTCATTGGAATTAACAATAAAAATGTAAAACTGTGTTTGACACTAACACGTTGCATCAAACCCTCTGCAGACAGATGAGTTGTGTAAATTCTCCCTGTTTCTGCTCCTCAGTGACGATTATTCCTGCTCATTAAAAGCTTCTCGTCGACGTTAGTGTTAGTGCAGCTCTCCTTATGTTCAGAACTGTGGGAAAAGCTCCTCACAGTGACTCACCAGGCAATCTGGACAACATGGAGCCCGAGGCTCAGCTGCTATCACTGGCAGACACTCAGTCCAGGAGGAGGAGGAGGAGCAGGAGGAGGAGGAGGAGGAGGAGGAGGAGGAGCAGGAGGAGGAGGAGGAGGAGGAGGAGGAGGAGGAGGAGGAGGAGGAGGAGGAGGAGGCGTAAAACACACAAAAACCCACATGCATGAGTTCAAAAGAGAATCATTTGTCTCCTTTATTTAATTCTAATAGATGAAAAAACACTAGAGCTGCGACTAACGACTATTCTGATAATCGATTCATCCACAGATTATTTAAACGATTAATTGATTAGTTGATTGGTTCATAAAAGGATGTAAAGTGTCTGTTTAAAACCATTATCCCCAGTTTTCCAGCAATTTTTAAACCGATTTAATTCCCAGTTCGACTGGTTGTCAACTAGAATCTGTTATAAATCATCTTTTTATCTAGTTTTAAACCATATTTTTATTATAAATATCTTAGATATTTGTTGTTTTTTATTTTTATTAACTATCTTTAATGTTTCTTCTATCTTTGGCTCCTAGAGGGCACTTTAGCACACGTTTTGGCTTACAAGAGGACACTACAAGACACTTACAAGAGCCTACATTTTGGGTTCTAGAGGGCACTTTAGCCTACATTTTGGGTTCTAAAGGGCACTTTAGTATACATTCTGGGTTCTAGAGGACCCTTTAGCATACATTTTGGGTTCTAGAGGGCACTTTAGTATACATTCTGGGTTCTAAAGGGCACTTTAGCATACATTCTGGGTTCTAGAGGGCACTTTAGCATACATTCTGGGTTCTAGAGGGCACTTTAGTATACATTCTGGGTTCTAGAGGGCACTTTAGTATACATTCTGGGTTCTAGAGGGCCCTTTAGCATACATTTTGGGTTCTAGAGGGCACTTTAGTCTACATTTTGGGTTCTAGAGGGCACTTTAGTATACATTCTGGGTTCTAGAGGGCACTTTAGTCTACATTTTGGGTTCTAGAGGGCACTTTAGCATACATTTTGGGTTCTAGATGGCACTTTAGTCTACATTTTTGGTTCTAGAGGGCACTTTAGCACACGTTTTAGCTCACAAGAGGACACTTTAACACACCTTTTGCCTCCTATAGGGCATTTTAACACGTTTTAGCTCACAAGAGGACACTTTAGCACACATTTTGGGTTCTAGAGGGCACTTTAGCATACATTTTACCACAAAGAGGACACTTTAACACACCTTTTGCCTCCTAGAGGGCACTTTAGCACATCCTTTGGCTCCTAGAGGGCACTCTAGCACACATTTTGGCTCACAAGAGGACACTTTAACAGACCTTTTGCTTCCTCCTTATGTTTAGCACACAATTTGGCTCCTAGAGGGCACTTTAGCACAGGTTTTAGCTCACAAGAGGGCACTTAAGCACACATTTTGGGTTCTAGAGGGCACTTTAACATACATTTTGGGTTCTAGAGGGCACTTAAGCACACGTTGTAGCTCACAAGAGAACACTTTAACAGACCTTTTGCTTCCTAGAGGGCACTTTAGCACATCCTTTGGCTCCTAGAGGGCACTTTAGCATACATTTTAGCACCAAGAGGGCACTTCAACACAACTTTTGGCTCCCAGTGGGCACTTTAGCACAATAATTTTATTATAAACATCTTAGATATTTGTTGTTTTTTTTATCTTTATTAACTATATTTAATGTTTCTTCTATGTTTAGCACACAATTTGGCTCCTAGAGGGCACTTTAGCACAGGTTTTAGCTCACAAGAGGGCATTTTAGCACACATTTTGGGTTCTAGAGGGCAGTTTAGCACACGTTGTAGCTCACAAGAGGACACTTTAACAGACCTTTTGCTTCCTAGAGGGCACTTTAGCACATCTTTTGGCTGCTAAAGGGCACTTCAGCATACATTTTAGCACCAATAGGGCACTTTAACACACCTTTTGGCTCCCAGAGGGCACTTTAGCACCATATTTTTACTATAAACATCTTAGATATTTGTTGTTTTTTTATCTTTATTAACTATCTTTAATGTTTCTTCTATGTTTAGCACACAATTTGGCTCCTAGAGGGCACTTTAGCACAGGTTTTAGCTTACAAGAGGGCATTTTAGCACACATTTTGGGTTCTAGAGGGCACTTTAGCACACATTTTGGGTTCTAGAGGGCACTTTAGCATACATTTTAGCAGCAGTTGGTTAACAACATATTTAACATAGATTTGAGTCATTTCTGGTGCTTGTAACTGGTGAAGTTTACGTGTTAGTCCTTTAATAGGAGCAGCTCGTTGGTGTAAACAGCTGTAAAGGCGTGTTGGAGCTGCTGTGACTGGTATAATCAGCCTCTCAGCGGCTGACAGTGCAGGTGCTTAATAACGGACCAGTGACAGGTCCACGTCCTGGTTTTAGAAGCCGGAGCCTCCTCTCTGACCCACAACTGGTGCTTCAGCAAATCCAGACGCTGACATTTTAATTCGCGAGCGGCTAACCTGCCTCCCCCTAAATTACAGTAATTGATTAAATTAGTTTGGACAAAGGCCACGAGGACTTATTCTTCTTCTTCCTTTGCTGCCGCTGCTGCACAGAAAACCAGGTTTTCTCTTCTCCATTTGTGGATTAAGGTTGTTTTTCTCTGTTTTCTATTGATTTCCTCTGAAAGTGAAAGAAAAAGACGTCGATACCTTGAACAAACGCTGGCACAGATGATGTGTTTGCTCTAGTAGAACCTGACAGTTTTCACTGTTTATATATAGTTTCTTTAGTGAATCATCTGAAACAGCCTGTAGCATCAGGTCATTATCAATACTCCTGCAGATGTTGCTGCTTCTCTCTGTTTTATCCTCCATGTCTGATGCGTCTCCGTCCTGTTTAACGAGGCAGGAACAGCCGGTTTCATAGCAGATAATAACACAGACATGTTGTGTCTGTAATGACATTTGTGGATAAAAGTTGGACTGAAACAAGGTTTATTTAATCTCGATGCACATGACGAGATCATTATCTGTTGCAGGACGTTTTTGTCTCCTGTGTGGTCCCAGATTAAAGGAGCAGTTTCACATTTACTGGTTTTACAAATTAGAAGCTGCAGGACTTGATAATCATTTTTGATGTTTAGGGTTGGATTCATGTTCCATTAGAAAAGAAGAACAGATTCTCAAGGAATTCATCATTTGTCTACTTTATTTAATTCTAATAGAGGAAATTTGGCTCCTAGAGAGCACTTTAGCACATGTTCTAGCTCACGAGAGGGCACTTTAGCACACATTAGGCTTCTAGAGGGCATTTTAGCAGGTTATAGAGGACACTTTAGCACACATTTGGGCTTCTAGGGGGCACTTTAGCAGGTTATAGAGGACACTTTAACACACGCTTTGGCTCCAAGAGGGCACTTTAGCACATGTTCTAGCTCACGAGAGGGCACTTTAGCACACATTAGGCTTCTAGAGGGCACTTTAGCACACGTTTTAGCTCCTAGAGGGCACTTTAGCACATATTTGGCTTCTAGAGGGCTCTTTAGCATACATTTTGGGTTCTAGAGGGCACTTTAGCAGGTTATAGTTCCAAGAGGACACTTTAACACACCTTTTGGCTCCTAGAGGGCACTTTAGCACATGTTCTAGCTCACGAGAGGGCACTTTAGCACACATTTGTCTTCTTGAGGGCACTTTAGCACACATTTTAGTTCACAAGAGGACACTTTAACACACCTTTTGGCTCCTACAGGGCACTTTAGCACATGTTCTAGCTCACGGGAGGGCACTTTAGCACACATTTGGGCTTCTAGAGGACACTTTAGCAGGTTATAGTTTCAAGAGGACAATTTAACACACCCTTTGGCTCCTAGAGGCCACTATAGCACATGTTCTAGCTCATGAGAGGGCACTTTAGCACACATTTGGCTTCTAGAGGGCACTTTAGCATACATTTAAGCTCACAAGAGGGCACTTTAGCACACATTTGGGCTTCTAGAGGGATTTTAGCATACATTTTGGGTTCTAGAGGGCACTTTAGCAGGTTATAGTTCCAAGAGGACACTTTAACACACCCTTTGGCTCCTAGAGGGCACTTTAGCACATGTTGTAGCTCACGGGAGGGCACTTTAGCACACATTTGGGCTTCTAGAGAGCACTTTAGCACATGTTCTAGCTCACAAGAGGGCACTTTAGAACACATTGGGCTTCTAGAGGGCACTTTAGCACACGTTTTAGCTTCTAGAGGGCACTTTAGCACACATTTACCTCAAAGTGGGAAGTTTAGCACATGTGTTATCTCACAGGAGGGCACTTTAAAACACCTTTTGGCTCCTACAGGGCACTTGTTAGCACATGTTCTAGCTCACGAGAGGGCACTTTAGCACACATTTGGCTTCTAGGGGGCACTTTAGCACACATTTGGCTTCTAGAGGGCACTTTAGCACCCATTTGACTCCTAGAGGGCACTTTAGCACATGTTTTAGCTCAAAGAGGGAAGTTTAACACACATGTTATCTCACAAGAGGGCACTTTAGCACATTTTAGCTCCAGGCTCCACTTTAACACACATTTTGGCTCAAAGAGGGAACTTTAGCAGGCAGTTTAGCTCCTCGAGGGCACTTTAGCATGCAGAAACCCCCTCCCTGTTCACACAACTACATGCAAGTGTCAAAAAAGGAAAAAACACCATCAAAGCAGGTAAAGTGAGCAAGAAAATAGAGCAACATGGTGCCTCACAGAATAAAATGAGAATAACAAGCACAGCAGAGACGTTTACACACAAAGAAACACCTAATCTCATGTTTTAATTAAGTCTTTGACATTATTAAATGAAAATGTAAATCCAAGAATAACCAACTCACTGAAGAAATGTAATGAAAGCATCAAAGCTCGTGTGTTTTCTCCTCGTGAAGCTTTTTGAATAGAAATGCTAAATAATTCTAATGCCTCCTGCAGCAATAATCACGGCCTTTGTTCTTTTATAACCACGGATGAACAGGAGTGTGACTATTATTATTATTATAAGAATTATAAATGAGGTAATTGGACGTTTTTTGTGGGAGATGCAGAATAATACAACTACAACTTTCTCCTTTATTTGTCCTTAAAACTAGAGCTGCAACGATTAATCGATTAGTCGATTAACTACTCTGATAATCGATTCGAGAAGATGTTCAAATTCTCTGGTTCCAGCTTCTCAAATCTGATTATTAGAGGGCACTTTAGCACATGTTTTAGCTCACAAGGACACTTTAGCACACATTTGGGCTTCTAGGGGGCACTTTAGCATACATTTTGAGTTCTAGAAGGAACTTTAGCAGATTTTAGTTCGAAGAGGACACTTTAACACACCTTTTGGCTCCTAGAGGGCACTTTAGAACATGTTCTAGCTCAGGAGAGGGCACTTTAGCACACATTTGGGCTTCTAGAGGGCACTTTAGCAGGTTTTAGTTCCAAGAGGACACTTTAACACACCTTTTGGCTCCTAGAGGGCACTTTAGCACATGTTCTAGCATGTTCTACTTATCTCACAAGAGGGGACTTTAGCATACATTTTGGCTCCTAGAGGCCTCAGCTCTGGTAACTGGAGTCTTTTAACATTTGATTGACCATTGTTGCATCATTTAACTGTTTTTATTCTCATCTAAATTCTCCAGTGAAGGCTCCAGCAGCAGCAGCAGGTGGTCTGAGGTGGATCTCCGGTATGTGAGGGACCAGCGACGATGACGCTGCTGACGGGCGACGGCTCCGACTACGACTACAGCGTCCTGAGCTGCGTCTCCGACTCCTCCTTCAACGCCCCGCCCCTTCACGAGGAGGAGGAGGCCCAGAAGGGCGCCTTCTACCGCCGGGCCCAACGCGCCCCCCATGACCCCGACCAGGACGGCGATGCCGGCGCCCGGCGGCGTCTCCACGCCATCATCAACGTGGGCGGGCT
>CM060480.1:1871823-2006823 GCA_030544235.1 Lepturacanthus savala | reverse complement strand
AAAAACAGTCCAGACTCAGGATTCCTCATGTTTCTGCATCTCCTCCTCCTTCCTTCAGGGCACCTGCTCCCAGATGTGCTACAACATCTTCATCGTGGAGACCATCTGCGTGGCCTGGTTTTCTCTGGAGTTCACGCTCCGGTTCGTCCAGGACCGCCGGAAGCTGGCGTTCCTGCGTCGTCCCCTGAACCTGATCGACGTGGTGGCCATCCTGCCGTACTACATCACGCTGCTGGTGGACGGCGCCCCGGCGGCCGAGCGCCGCCGCCGCCCGGGCTCCGGCGGCAGCTACCTGGACAAGGTGGGCCTGGTTCTGCGGGTGCTGCGCGCGCTGCGGATCCTGTACGTGATGCGTCTGGCTCGCCACTCGCTGGGCCTGCAGACGCTGGGCCTGACGGCCCGCCGCTGCACCAGGGAGTTCGGGCTGCTGCTGCTCTTCCTGTGCGTGGCCATCGCCCTCTACTCGCCGCTGCTCTACCTGACGGAGAGCGAGATGGCGGCCGCCGCCGCCCCCCGCCGCCGCCGCCACGCAGGAGTTCACCAGCATCCCCGCCACCTACTGGTGGGCGGTGATCACCATGACGACGGTGGGATACGGGGACATGGTGCCGCGCAGCGTGCCGGGCCAGGTGGTGGCGCTGAGCAGCATCCTGAGCGGCATCCTGCTCATGGCGTTTCCCGTCACCTCCATCTTCCACACGTTCTCCCGCTCCTACGTGGAGCTGAAGCAGGAGCAGCAGCGGCTGCTGCAGCGCCGGACGCACTTCCTGCTGCGGGGACGCGTGGCGGCGCTGGGCAGCGGCCTGTCCATGGACAGCGACGGGATGTTCAACGTCACCAGGGACGGGACGGACTGAAGGAGGTGGAGGCCATGCAGCCGTTCTCTGTAGCAGCGACGAAACACGAGATATGAAGATTTACAATGAAATCTGGGTATAAATTACACTGAAAAATGAAACGAACGTCACAAAATGTTATAAAAACAGGCTCAAGATATGAGGTAAAACAGCAACATTAGGATAAAAAGTCAAACGATTAAGAAAAGAAGGTGAAATTAACCAAAATTAAGAAGGAAAATTTGAATAAATTCAATTATCTCTGGTTATAAATTACACACACTGCAAAAAATGTAATAAAAGTCCCAAATTATTACAAAAAAAGGCACAAATCTGAGATAAAAGGAAACAATAAGATAAAAAAAACAAATAATTTCATCTTATTTTAACAGAATAAGACTAAATTGACCAAAATTAAGAAGAAAATCTTGAAAAAAATTCAATTATCTCTGGGTTTAAATTAAACACACTGCAAAAAATTAAATAAAAGTCCCAAAATATCACAAAACAGGCTCAAAATCTGAGATAAAAGGAAAAAAAAACAAATAATTTAATCTTATTTTAATAAAATAAGAATAATTTGACCAAAATTTAGAAGAAAAAAATCAATTATCTCTGGGTTTAAATTACAAAAACTGCAAATAAGATGAAAATATCTTGTTTTTCGTATAATTAGTCCAATATTGAGTAGAATTATTTTATTCCATTGGCAGATAATTCTTATAATATTTATTTCAATTAATTATTTATTTATTTGTTGTTGTTTTCCTGCTTTGGCTCAGTTTGGTCTGTTTTAAGAAAACAAGGAAAACATTTTTTTAAATATTATAAATAAATTATTTTATAATTAATTATTATTATTTAAACATAATTATTTAAATATTATAAATAATAAAAAAATAAAGTATGAATAATAAACATGTTTAAAAAATATATATTAAATTATTTATTAAATAAATAAATAGGAAAATATCAAAATATGAGCTAAAAGCAAATAAATCTCATTTTAATAAAACAAGACTAAATTTACACCCCAAAAAATTGAAATAATCAAAATTATCTGCAAATATAATAATAAAATATTGGACTAATTTACCAAAAGCAAGAAATATTTATAATTAAATTTTTTGCAGTGCACCTTAATCACAGAAAATCAAATTAAACCACATTAAAACAGTCATTTATTAAAGATATAATTCACATGTGATTAAAAATGATGATTTTGTCTCTGATTCTTTAACATTGTCTGGATTTGTTGGTGTCAGAAGTTAATGGAGTAAAATGTGACTTTTAATCCACTGGAGCGTTAATTATTATTTTATTTATAACGGAACATGTTAATTTGAAAGATATTTTATTAACATTGATGTTTAGTGGTTCTTCTTCTACTCCCTGAGGTTCCATATGCAATATTTTCAACATTCTGGACATTTTTCAGCGTATTGTTGTGTGTTTGCTGTTTATAATTAATTCGTCTCCTTAAAGTGGAATTTAAACAGATTCTGTGGTTTGTGCTTCTCATTGTTTCACTGTTCATTCATTTTAATTGTGCAGAAACAGAAAGTTCATGTTTCATCAGCAGTTTATATAAAGTTGTTGATACAGAAATACTCAGTTAATATAAGAGAAGTATTTTATTTTGAAGGAAACTGACACATATTTTATATAAATCATATTAGAGCCAATTTTCAGATTACCAAAATAAATCAGAATCCTGTCACAATTTAATTTATTTTATTTTATTTTATTTTATTTTATTTTATTTTATTTTAATTTATTTTATTTTATTTTAATTTAATTCAATTTAATTTAATTGATGATTCCTAAAATTTCACAATGGAGACAAAAAATATTATTATATATTATATATATATTATTATAATTTAATTTTATCTTGTTTAAATATTTAATTTTAAAATTTCAATTATTCATTTATTTATTTTTAACTATTTTTATTTCTTAATTTTCACTTTTCTCATATATTTTTTTTTTTACAATTCTTTAATTTAAATTTTTTATAAGGCATTTTTATACCATGCATTTACTATTATACTTATGTTTTTTTTTAAATAATTTTACTGTTTTCATCCTTTTTATTTAATACCATATTTTTATTTATTACATTATTTAATATGAACATTTTTACTTTTTCACATTTCTTAATTGTGATTATTATTTTTTTTAACTTTTTAATAGCCATAAAATACATTTATTATATTTATTATATATGTAATAATATTCTATGTTCTATACTATTTTTTTTGTTTTATTTTTCTCTCTATTATTTTATTTTATTCCTAATTTTCTTTCTTCATCAGAATGTTCAGTTTAATACAAATACAGCTCACGTTTTAATCAAAATTCCAGAAAAAGATCAAAGAAAAATGGACAATTAAAGTCTAAATTCCTATAAAACCTTACAGCCTGAAGCTTTTATCAGTCACCAGTAGAAATTAATTCTAAAATCATGTTTATAGCTTCTTATTGAAGCAGCCGCCATCATTAAAGCTGTTAAATTATCATTTTATCCTGATTTAGGAAAGAAAAAACTTGTCAAAAAATGAAACTTACAGGACATAAAGAGTCTGATCCTTTAAATTAAGAATTAAGATGATTTTAACACACGTGGCAGCATCATTAGTAAAATAAAAGACTTTTATGAGACTGATAATTAGAATTAAAAAAGCTGCAGCTGTGATTCCTGATGTGACCACCAGGTGGCAGCATCGCAGCAGCTCAGTAAAACCTGCAAAGCTGTGATTTATCAGTTTAATTATGAGTAAAACATCTATATATTTTATACTTTACCACACACACACATATAAATCTTCAACATTTTAAATTCCATTGTTTTTTAAAATGCAATTTATTTTAATTACAGCAGAAAATCTGAATTTTAACGCAGAAATCATTGAAAAAGAGAATTAAAATAAATATGAATAATTATAATATTACAACCATTTTGGACCAGGTGAGGCTAAAAACACTAGAGGTTAATTATGCATTAAAACGCTCCGACCAATCAGAAACGCGCATTCCGCCGGAGGCCCCGCCCCCTTCCCCTCCTCTAACATCTAACATCACATCCCGGTGTTTTGGTCATGACTTGATGTTCTTTGCGCGTATTAGTGGCGCAGCCGCGTCCCGCCGCCGCGCGTAAAAACCTCCGCGTCGTCGCAGCTTTTTATTCTTTAGCGCATTTGACTCTTTTATTCCTCTATTTTTCTTATTTTTTTGTGAATGAAACCAGTTTGTGTCCTGAGCTGCGGAGGCTTCCCCCCCGTCATGACCTCACCGGGCCGCCCCTCCACTTGAATGGGATCCTGCGTCTCTCGAATCCGGCACCGAGCGTCTCCGCCGCCGCTGATTTATTTCATTCTTTTTATTTTGGCATCCGTGGAGCTTGTTTTTGGGTGTGTAGCCGCTTCATTGATGGTTCTGACGCGGTGATCCCACTGTCTGATCGGCAGAAGAACAGCGACGACGCCAAATCTCCGGGAGCCGCCTGCGCGTCAGGGTGAGTAAACTTGTTATTCTCCGGTTTAATGACAGGAGACAAACAGCAGGTTAATTAAACGGGAACGAGGTCACATTAATACACATTCACTCTCATTCCTGCTCCCGTTTGACCTGGATTCATCCAGGACGCTCAGATATTCACAAATAACAAGAATTCTCACTTTATAATCCACCAAAATCACCGAGAATCATCACAGATTCTACAAAAATACAAAATGCAGCTATTCAGATACGTAGCTAATGCAGCTATTCTGATCGACTATCAATGTATTGATGATTAATACGATTAATCGATTGGTTATTTGGTTTAGTTTGGTTTTTGGTATTAGTTTATTATTAAAAAATACGAAAGAAACCAGGAAATAATCAGAGAAGAGAAGCTGGAACCAGAGAATTTGGACATTTTCTTCTTAAAAATTACTCAAATCGATTAATCGATTACCAAAATAGTTCGATGTCAAATCAAATGTGGGGTTCCTCAGGGTTCCTTTCTAGATCCTGTGAAGTTTCAGTCATCAGTTTATTATTATAGAGACTAAAGAAACCAGGAAATAATCAGAGAATTTGGACATTTTCTAATTAAAAATGACTCAAATCAATTTGTGATTATTGTGATAGTTGATTGATCTATCAATTATTGAAACGATTAATCGATTAGTTGTTTGGTTCATAAAATGTCAACCACTGTTTCACAAAGTTGAAGATTCAATCCAGTTTTTATAGAGGATTAAAGAAACCAGGAAATAATCAGAGAAGAGAAGCTGGAACCAGAGAATTTGGACATTTTCTTCTTTAAAAATGACTGAAATTGATTATCAGAATAGTTGATTAAAGTAATAGTCGTCAACTAATCGATTAATCGTTGCAGTTCTAGTTTTAAGTTGTAATAGAAAGCAGAAAAATAAAGGAAAATACACAAAAATCTCACTGGAAACAGAGAATTTGGACATTTTCTTCTTAAAAATTACTCAGATCGATTAATCAACTATTAAAATAGTTGCTGATTAAGTGATTAATCGATTAATCGTTGAGGCTCTATCTCAGATTTTGTCCAGACCAACAGTCACAACCCAAAGATCATCAGTTTATTATTATAGAGACTAAAGAAACCAGGAAATAATCAGAGAAGAGAAGCTGGAACCAGAGAATTTGGACATTTTCTACTTATTAATTACTGAAATTGATTATCAGAATAGTTGATTAATGTAATATCAACTAATCGATTAATCGTTGCAGCTCTAGTTTTAAAGTGTAACACAAGCAGTTTTCTTGAAGAATAAAAGTTGATTTGAGAAGCTGCAACGAGACAATTTAGACATTTTCTTCTTAAAAATAATTATAATCAATTATTAAAATAGTTGTTGATTGATATAATAGTTGGCAACGAATTGATTAATCGATTAATCGTTGAGCTCTAGAAGGAAGTAAGAGTTGCAGCAGGAGTTTGTTCCAGTTTTGTGGAGCCTGAAATAATATTAATATCCTGCTTCTCTATAATGTTTTATATTAGCTAGGGATGCTAATAACAACCATTCTGGTATTTGATTAATCAATCAACTATTAAAACGATTAATCGATTAGTTGTTTGGTTCATTAAATGCTGTAAAATGTCTATTTTTGTCCACAACCCAAAGATCATCAGTTTATTATTATAAAACACTAAAGAAACCAGAATCTTATCAGTTAATATGGTTCAAATCGATTAATCGACTAATATTTGCAGCAGATTTCAGGATATTTAGTGTCTGGTTGTTTTATCGCCGCCACCAACTGAAAACTATTGATTAACGGTTCTTCTCTCTAGTTCCTGATCTGCTTATCAGTTGTATTTTATTGCAGCTTTTCTGCACGTTCCACCTTCCCGTCCTGAACCAGAAGAGAAGTATCTGACAAACGTTTATCAGCTGTGGTAAAGATACACACACATATATACGCTGTGGATGTCTCACCATCAATAATCCTGTTTATTGCTCGTCGCAGATTTTCCTTCCTCCCACTTTCTGGTTTGTCATATGCTGAGGATTAGTCTCTCCCACTCAACGTGACTCAAAAGGCCAAATATTGACTCTAATGTGGTTGTTACTAATAACAGCAAAGACGCAGGTATGTGAAAACCTCTGAGGCAGCGTCTGTGATTTATCGATGGCTCTATAAACAGACCGTGTTCTGCCATATCTGGCTCTTAAAAAGTGTTGAGACTGTAAACCGGAAGAGTCCCGGACCAGGTCTCTGCTGATCCAGGATCAGGGACCAAACGCAGATCTACAAACTTAGTCATTCGGCCTGAAAATTAAACCGGATTTAACGTCTAGACCAGATTGACTCTCAGACACTTAAATATCAGTTTGTCTCAGAGATTCAATCAATCGATTAGTCGATTAATCAATTAATCTGCAACTATTCTGATAATTGACTCGTCCATTTGAACCATTTTTTTTTAAAGTTGACATTTTAGGTTGAAGCTTCAGCTTTTGGGAAACAGTGATTGACATTTTACAGCATTTAATGAACCAAACAACTAATCGATTAATCGTTTTAATAGTTGATTGATTAATCAAATACCAGAATGGTTGTTATTAGCATCCCTAGCTAATATAAAACATTATAGAGAAGCAGGATATTAATATTATTTCAGGCTCCACAAAACTGGAACAAACTCCTGCTGCAACTCTTACTTCCTTCTAAAGCTCAACGATTAATCGATTAATCAATTCGTTGCCAACTATTACATCAATCAGCAACTATTTTAATAATTGATTATAATTATTTTTAAGAAGAAAATGTCTAAATTGTCTCGTTGCAGCTTCTCAAATCAACTTTCTCCTTTATTTTTCAAGAAAACTGCTTTTACAACACCCCAAAACTAGAGCTGCAACGATTAATCGATTAGTTGATATTACATTAATCAACTATTCTGATAATCAATGTCCAAATTCTCTGGTTCCAGCTTCTCTTCTCTGATTATTTCCTGGTTTCTTTAGTCTCTATAATAATAAACTGATGATCTTTGGGTTGTGAACTGTTGGTCTGGACAAAATCTGAGATAGAGCCTCAACGATTAATCGATTAATCACTTAATTACCAACTATTTTAATAGTTGATTAATCGATCTGAGTAATTTTTAAGAGGAAAATGCCCAAATTCTCTGGTTCCAGTGAGATTTTTGGGAATTTTTCTTTATTTTTCAAGAAAACTGCTTTCTATTACAACTTAAAACTAGAACTGCAACGATTAATCGATTAGTTGACGACTATTACATTAATCAACGATTCTGATAATCAATTTTAGTAATTTTTAAGAAGAAAATGTCCAAATTCTCTGGTTCCAGCTTCTCTTCTCTGATTATTTCCTGGTTTCTTTAGTCTCTATAATAATAAACTGATGACCGAAACTTCACAGGATCTAGAACGGAACCCTGAGGAACCCCACATTTGATTTTACATTGAACTATTTTGATAATCGATTAATCGATTTGAGTAATTTTTAAGAAGAAAATGTCCAAATTCTCTGGTTCCAGCTTCTCAAATCTGATTATTTCCTGGTTTCTTTAGTCTCTATAATAATAAACTGATGACCGAAACTTCACAGGATCTAGAAAGGAACCCTGAGGAACCCCACATTTGATTTGACATCAAACTATTTTGGTAATCGATTAATCGATTTGAGTAATTTTTAAGAAGAAAACGTCCAAATTCTCTGGTTCCAGCTTCTCTTCTCTGATTATTTCCTGGTTTCTTTAGTCTTTTATAATAGTAAACTGATGAAAAAAGACATTTTACAGCTTTAGGGAAACAGTGATTGACGTTTTACACCATTTTATGAACCAAACAACCACTCTATTAACCAGAACAGCCCTTAGTTTCCATCCCTCGTCTCTGGACTACATTAACATCCCTCCGACTGGTACGAGATGCTCCATTGTGCTTTCTCTAAATGCCAGATTTCAGACTCCACAGAGGGGACCTAATGCTCCTTGGAATCCCATGAATGCCCTCCAGTGAAAGCCCTAGATGTTTATACGTCGGCCTCCAATGAGATTGGTGGAAAAAGTGGCTCTCGAGGCCGAAAAATTCCTGCTAATTGGCGACGTGTCCGCGGCCTGGCCCCTTTGTTTGGGCCTTTCGACCGTCGGGGTGATGCACGGCGGCCTGGCATCAATGAAACGCTTGTTTCCAGCCGGGAGAATCAGCCGCTTCACCACAAAGTCGCTTCCACTTTCCAAACGGCCGTCATGGACCTATTCATGGCTCGGTGATTGGTTGGGCTGTTGAGAGACTGTTTCTACGAGTATTTAGACACTCGAGAGCTGTCAAAGACTTTATAATCGTTACTCGGGTAGAAGTGAAGACACTAGGACTTAAAACAAATCAACTCAAGTAGAAGTGTCAAGGTTCTGGTTTCAAAACTCCTTAAAGTATAAAAATAATCACTTTTTGACAGATATTGCTGTTTATATGTTGTACTGTACCTTTAAATCTATTTGAACAGGTAATAGTGAGTTAATGAGATAAAAAACAGTGGGTTTTTAGGCAAAAACAACCTTTAAATCCCAATATATGAGCTGTTATCCCCTTTGAACAAGATATAAAATGTATTTTATGTGTTGTACTGTCCCTTTAAATGTATTTGAACAGGTAGTAGTGAGTTAATGAGATAAAATATACTAAATATGAGAGAAGAATGAGGAAAAAGTGACCTTTAAATGTCAATATCATCACATTTGTTGCAGAGATATTGCAGTTTATGTGTTGTTTTGTCACTTTAAATCTATTTGAACAGGTAATAGTTTGTTATAAGCTAAAATCTATGAAATATAACAAGCAAGAATAAGAATGTGAGGTTTTTGTTTAGTTAAAAACAACCTTTAAATGTCAATATATGAGCTGTCATCAAATTTCTTTGCAGAGATATTGCAGTTTATGTAGAGTACTGTCCCTTTTAAATCTATTTGAACAGGTAATAATGAGTTAATAAGATAAAAAACAGTGCATTTTTAGGCAAAAACAACCTTTAAATCCCAATATATGAGCTGTCATCCCTTTTGAACAAGATATAAAATGTATTTTATGTTGTACTGTCCCTTTAAATCTATTTTTAGGGACAAACAACCTTTAAAAGTCAATATATCAGCTGTTTTTTGCAGAGATATTGCAGTTTATGTGTTGTATTGTCCCTTTTTGACCCTAATGAGATAAATCCATTTGAATATAGAGTGTTTTCTGGGGCAAAAACAACCTTTAAATACCAATATATGAGCTGTTATCACATTTTGCAGAGATTTTCCAGTTTATGTAGAGTTTAAAAGTATTTGAACAGGTAATAGAGAGTGAGTTAAGTGATTTTTAGTCCAAAATAACCTTTAAATCTCAATATATGAGCTCAAAAATGTGTTTTATTGTCCTTTTAAAGGTATTCAAACGGGGGGAAATGTTATAATTTAGAGCAAATAATGTCCAAATGGGAATAACGAGGTGTTTTTACCTAATTATTTGCCTCTTCAGACACTGCTGCGAGTATCCGAGTGTGTTTTAGCTGCATCGAAGCTGCGGTTTGCTGAGATCATCATTTGATCCAGCGAGTGTCCCACTTTACTTTAGGTCAGATGAGGATTAATTTGAGCTGTGGTTGTGTGTGATATTATGAAGAGAAGCCGCTTCATTGGCCGGATGAGCAGAGAAATGAAAGCAGGGATCCCACATACCAGCTGGAAATAAGGCAGGACTCTAGTAGTAGTGCTACTAGTAGTAGTACTAGTAGTAGTACTAGAATCAACAGAGTATTCCCCTTTGGCTTCGCAGTACTTCACATCCTCCAAGTCGAGGTGTGTGATACGTTAAAACGAGTGGAATCGTGCGGAGAGCAGAGCCGTGAGGTTTGCGACGGCTTCCCGCTGACAAAGGCCTTTGAATTTTTCATGCGGCAGAAACCAAACTTCTGTCGCTCTGGCCCAGATTCTGCCGCTAATTAGCTTAGACGGGCTACGTTGAAGGGCAGCGGAGGGGTTCTACAGCCACCTGTTCGATGGCGGACTCGCTTTTATTTCTTTATTTTGATTCTAGCCTCGTATCTCTGCTGCGTTTTATCTGTTTCTGTCTGTCTCGCTGTGTTTAGGCTTTATGTGTCAGTGGCCTAGTTTCATGGAACCTTGATGTTGCCGCTTTTTTTTTTTTTATAGCATGAGTTTTTCTGGCCGATAACCAGCAGTAGAAGAAATACTCAGTACTATTAATGTATAATACTATGATTTACATCTGTTAGAAGTAAAAGTCCTGCATGAAAAACCCGACTGTAGTAAAAGTACATCCTGTATACTGTAAACCAATAATCATGTATTAATTTATATGAATCATTAGTTTATTATATGAAACATTCGTGTTATTTTCAACTATTTTGATAGTTGATTATTCAAATGATTAATTGATTAGTTGTTTGATTCATAATATATTGTAAAATGTTGATTAGTGTTTCCCAAAGCTGTAGATTCAACCTAAAATGTCTTTAAGACTGGTTCGAATCGATTAATCGATTATCAATATGGCAACTAATGTTTGTTTCAATAGTCAATTAATCTATCGATTATTCAAATGATTAATTGATTAGTTGTTTGGTTCATAAAATGGTGTAAAATGTTGATTAGTGTTTCCCAAAGCTGTAGATTCAACCTAAAATATCTGAATCTAATTGATTATCAACATGGCTGCAACTAATAATCTATTGATAATCTATTGATTATACAAATTGATTAGTTGTTTAGTTCATAAAATGTCAACCACTGTTTCCAAAAGCTGTAGATTCAACCTAAAATGTCTTTTTATAAGAATGATTCAAATCAGTTAATCAATTATCAAATTAGTTTTTGGTAAATCGATTAATTGATTAATCATCGCAGCTCTATTGAATCTTTTAGTATTTAATTGTATTTACTGCCACAAACTGATATTTAAGTGTCCGGTTTGATTTTCTGGGTGAATGACTATGTTTGATTAATCGATTAATTGATTAATCATTTCCCAAAGCTGAAGATTCAACCTAAAATGTTAAAAACAATGACTTAAATCCATTAATCTATTATCAGTATAGGTGCAAAATAATGCAAGGCTGCAACTGTCTATTTCAACAGTCGATTAATCAATCGATTATTGAAACGATTAATCGATTAGTTGTTTCACTGTTTCCCAATCATCAAAATACTTGTTGGTAAATCAACTAATCGATTAATTGACTAATCAGCTCTATTGAACCTCAGATTTCAGAATATTTAGTGCTTGTACAGTGTTTTATCACAGTCTGGTTTAATTTACTATGTTTGATTAATCAATTATTCGATTAATCATTTCCCAAACCTGAAGATTCAACCTAAAATGTCTTTTTTTGTCCACAACCCAAAGATCATCAGTTTATTATTATAGAAGAATAAAGAAACCAGGAAATAATCAGAGAATTTGGACATTTTCTTCTTAAAAATGACTTATCAAAATAGTTTTAGCATCACAAATCTGAAATAAACCAAACGATTAATCGATTAATTGTTTGGTTCATGAAATTAAATGTTGATCACTGTTTCCCAAAGCTGAAAATTCAACTTAAAATGTCTTTTTTCCAGACTGAAACATGCTTTTAGGACCTTTTTTGGTTGAATCTTCACTTTTGTGAAACAGTTTTACACCATTTTATGAACCGAACAACTAATCGATTAATCGTTTCAATCATATCTAGATTAATCGACTATCAAAATAAGAGTTTTCCTGACAATGAAGTGAGTAAAGTGTGACTTAAACTGATTAATTGATTATCAAATTAGATGGCGACTAATGTAATAGTTGGCAATGAATCAATTTATCGACTTTGTGGAAATGTGGTAACGAGCAAATTTCCCCTTTGTGGCTTCAATAGAATCTAATAAATCATCTATTTTCGTCCAATGGTTAGTTCCCAAAACTTTACCCACGTGTTGTTCTATTATCAGCGAGTCAACTCTCCATCTGAGAAGTAGCTAAAACCTCAAGATGAATTAGTGGAAGTAGAAACTGGCGTAAAGTGGAAATACTCTTTGTTGTTTCCCCCCGCGGCCGATGACCTGTGCGTCGCGTGTTCCGTGATGTTTTACTACCTGAATCCGTGACGCCGGAGAGGGAAGTGTGGGAGTTCTGTTCAAACGCCAGCTGTCGGCTGAGGCCCCGTCAAACGATAAGGATGCAGAACTGACACGACCGGCCTCCTCCTCCTCCTCCTCCTCCTCCTCCTCCTCCTCAACTCGCTGTTTTCGTCTGAATGAAGCGTCTCTCAGTGTTTTTCATGCATCAGAAACAGAGGAGGACTTGTGTCCCTCCTCCCGGGGCCACTTCCTGTCCTCGGCCGGACTCTGGGAACGGTCCAGGGTGACACAGGCCATGCATCTCCACTCAATCCACCCACTGTTAAGTCTCTGTGGAAAAAAAAAAAATCGGCATTCCCGTCGTGGCTCTTGTGCACGTCCCCCCCCCCCCCCCCCCCCTCCTCCACACCACTCGCCTTTTGCGACAGGAAAAAGCGTCTTTGGCATTTAGAGAAGATTCGCTTTGTGCAGACGCAGCTGTGGAGGCTCCGTGAGATGCTGGGAACGCCACATGCTGCTCCGTCCCCGCCCGGAACGCCGGGAACGCCGTTACTCCAGAGAATTAACGCTGTGTATGTCGGGAAATAGTCGATTAACTTCGCCACGATTGAAGCGACTAATCGAGTAATTGTTTGGTTCATAAAATGATGTGAAGGACCTAAATCAAGTGTTTATCCGATTATTTCAATCTGATTTCAGTTGAATCTTCAGCTTTGGGAAACAGGGATCAACATTTAATTTTACACCATGAGTTATAAGTTACTGTGCTTGGGCCGATTTCAATAAATCAGTCATTTTTAAGAAGAAAATGTCCAAATTCTCTGGTTCCAGCTTCTCTTCTCTGATTATTTCCTGGTTTCTTTAGTCTCTATAATAATAAACTGATGATTTTTGGGTTTTTACACCATTAATCAAACAACTCATTGATTAGTCTTTCAAAAAATCTAAATCTAATCGATCGGTTCGTAGTGGTATTCTCAATATTTGGTGAAAATTTGATGAAAATCTGGCTGAAACTTTTTGAGTTATTTGCTAACAAAGAAACAAACGCTGGCTAAAATATAGCCTTAGTAGTAGTTTTAAAATTTGTATTAGAATAGTCGTTAGTTTCTAAGAATTAGTCGATTTAATTGGTTAGTTGCCAACTGTTTCATTAATCGACAACTTTTAATAATCAATTAGAGTCGTTTTGAAGAAGAAAATGTCCTAATTCTCTGGTTCCAGCTTCTCTTCTCTGATTATTTCCTGGTTTCTTTATTCTTCTATAATAATAAACTGATGATCTTTGGGTTGTGGACAAAAAAAAGACATTTTAAACCATTTGATGAACCAAATAACTGACCGATTAATCAATCAAAATTGCCTAGATTAAAATGTATTATATCACCACTTTTTTCCGTCAGTAATTCACTGGTTTTTGTGTATTAAAGCGAACGAACAACTATTTTTATTGCACATTAAAATTAGAGATGCTAATTTGCATTTTACACCATTTTATGAAGCAAACAACTAATCGATTAATCGTTTCAATAATCAATAGATTGACTATCAAAATAGTCGTTTCAACCTATCATGATATTTTTCACTAAATCAAAATGTAATTGTCTATTAGGGCTGCAACTAATGACTATATTAATAGTTGTAGTATCCATCATTGAAACGATTAATCGATTAGTTGTTTCCTTCATAAAAACAGTCCACAACCCAAAGATCATCAGTTTATTATTATAGAGACTAAAGAAACCAGGAAATAATCAGAGAAGAGAAGCTGGAACCAGAGAATTTGGACATTTTCTTCTTAAAAATTACTCAAATCAATTAATCAATTACCAAAATAGTTCAATGTCAAATCAAATGTGGGGTTCCTCAGGGTTCCGTTCTAGATCCTGTGAAGTTTCAGTCATCAGTTTATTATTATAGAGACTAAAGAAACCAGGAAATAATCAGAGAAGAGAAGCTGGAACCAGAGAATTTGGACAATTTCTTCTTAAAAATGACCCTAATGGATTAATTGATTATCAAAATAGTTGCCGATCAATGTAATAGTTGACAACTAATCGATTAATCGGTTAACCACTGCGTCGCTATCGTCGCACAAATCAGATGGTTTTTTTTGTTTGTCAATGATAATATTCTATATCCTGATATATTTAAGGTGGATAATATCACAATATTAATGTTAAACATCACCAAAGCCTAATTAGAGTTAAGATAATCACATTAATTGTAAAAATATCAGTATTTCTTGCATCAATGTCCACCAATTCACAGCTGAAACTACAAGGAGAAAGTGAGCATATCTGGAAAAACCCAACCAGACTATGAGCTGGAAAACCAAATTAGAAAGTTCGAAATCACAGCGTTATTGTATTGCAGCATCTAGTATATATAAATTATGGTAATTATGCGAAAGGAGACGGTAAAAACAACCTTTACCCAAGACTCTAGACCGTGAATCCAAACTGTTTACATGCACAGAGTCGTTTGAGGTGTAGCATGAGCATTAAACGTCTCGTGTGATGTGAAATTAAACCGTGCACCAACGATCCCTTAATGCACATGTTGCTCAGGAAATTCTACACAATTAAGCTGCTGTTCTACATCTCTGGTCGGATTGTTGGGATGTTTTAAAGGTGGAGTCTGACTGCGATGATCATCTCTAAGAATGCAGGATCTGCATGGAAAAAAACTGACGTATAACCTGGAGAAATGGGATAAATCATCATCTGAAAGAAAAAACACTGAAATAGTAGTATATCATCATGATTAGTCGATTAATCAATTAGTTGCTAACTATTAGCAGCAGCTATTTTTATGAAAAATAATCGATTTGGGTCATTTTTTTAAGGAGAAAATGTCCAAATTCCCTGGTTCCAGTTTCTCAAATTTGGAAACACTGATCAACATTTAACACTATTTAATGAACCAAACAATTAATCGTTTCAATAATCGATTGATTAATCTACTATCAAAATAGCCATTAGTTGCAGTTCTAATCAATATATTGTAATATTTTTCACTATATCAAAATTTATCTGTTTACTAGAGCTGCAACTAACAACTACTCTGATAGTAGATCAATTGATTATTCTTTGGATTTTTAAAAGATTAATTGTTTAGTTGGTTAAAAAATGGTGTAAAAACCAAAAAAAAATCATCAGTTTATTATTATAGAGACTAAAGAAACCAGGAAATAATCAGAGAAGAGAAACTGGAACCAGAGAATTTGGACATTTTGGACTAGATGGAAGAAAAAAACTAGGAATTGACCCTTTAAATAACAAAACCCACTATTTTATCCACAACTTATGTCAAACTACTCATTACCTTACCTGCAACTAACAACTATTTTGATAGTTGATTAATCTAGTGATTATTAAAAACAATTAATTGATCCAAAAGATCATCAGTTTATTATTATAGAGACTAAAGAAACCAGGAAATAATCAGAGAAGAGAAGCTGGAACCAGAGAATTTGGACATTTTCTTCTTAAAAATTACTCAAATTGATTAATCGATTACCAAAATAGTTCGATGTCAAATCAAATGTGGGGTTCCTCAGGGTTCGTTTATAGATCCTGTGAAGTTTCAGTCATCAGTTTATTATTATAGAGACTAAAGAAACCAGGAAATAATCAGAGAAGAGAAGCTGGAACCAGAGAACTGACTCTAATTGATTATAAAAAGTTGTCGATTAATGAAACTAATCGATAAATCGACTAATTCTTAGAAACTAACGACTATTCTGATACAAATTTTATAAATAAGGTTTTATTTTAGCCAGTTTTTGTTTGTTTGTTAGCAAATAACTCAACCCAAAATCATCAGTTTACTATTATAGAGACAAAAAAAAACAGAAAATAATCAGAGAAGAGAAGCTGGAACCAGAGAATTTGGACATTTTCTAATTAAAAATGACTCAAATCAATAAATCGATTATTAAAACAGTTAGTAAAAAGTAAATAATAATAGTAAAATAGCCATAATCCTTGCAGCTCTGTTGAAATCGGTCCATATGAGAATCTCTACTATTATTACAGTATTTTTCCTTCATTTCTCTATCTCTATCTTTATTCCTATTACGTTCTGCTCCGTCCTTCTCCTGCTGTGGCTGACAGACGTTTTCAGGAAGTACCTGATGGTTTCTGACCTCTGGTGACACCTGTGTCCTGACGTGACCCCGGATCCCGTACGTAGATACCGACGTGTCTTCCTCTTTCGCGGCGGGCTGCGTTTTTTTGTTTTTTTTTTAAGCGTTCTTTATCGGCCCCGCCCCCTTTTCCTGTCATGAAAGCGGCGCTGCCTCTCTACTGATTGCCTCTCAGCGGGTCTCGCCGCCCCGCCGAGCCTCATTTGAATATTGAAATCAGGCCCCGCCGAACAAAGGGGTGTTTTTTTTTAAAGGAAATCACTGCGGCGTCGGGGGCCCTCGCCCTCCAATCTGTTATGGAAATGTCTCTGGCAGGGAACCGCTCTGTGATGGAGCGTGACACGGGCACATTTTAAAATTTTAATGTGCAAATCATGGCCGCTGCTCCTCTTATTTGTCTATCTCCAGGGAAGCAGCGCTCCGATCTTTGTGCCGTTTTTTTTTTTTTTCACAATCCAACCAAAGCTTTTCTATAGAAACGTCGACACACTGATTTATTTACACTGCTGCAGCTGCACACGAGCACAGATCAGAGCAGTTTACATGGAGCCAAATAATCCTGGATTTTCCACCATATACAACGTGTGTTTTTTACGATATTGACTCATCTTCTTAGCTACAAGCCTGAGCTTCATTTCACTGTTTTATTTATTCTATAATGTCCCCAGTGTTTGGTTTAATGTGAAACTTCTCTACAAACTTCCAGAAAACTGCAGGTTTGCTGCAGCTCTGAGGTCTTTAGAAGCTTCAAGCTGCAGAGAAAACAACTAAAACATAAAATACAACAAGATAATTACATTTAGAGCTGCAGCGATTAGTTGATTAATCGATTGGTTGCCAACTATTACATTAATCGCCAACTATTTGAGTCATCTTTAAGAAGAAAACGTCCAAATTCTCTGATTATTTCCTGGATTCTTCTATAATAAACTAATGATCTTTGGGTTGTGGACAAAAAAAGACATTTTAGTTTGAATCTTCAGTTTTGGGAAACACCATTTTATGAACCAAACAACTTATCGTTCTAATAATCGATAGATTAATCAATATAGTTGCTGCCCTATTGAAGAAGGGAACATGGTGTCATTATATTCTGTTGGAAGCTGTGAATGTTTGGTATATTTGCTTAAAAATCAAGTTATAGAGACCTAGAGCTGAAACGATTAGTCAAATAATTGATTAGTTGCCAACTATTACATTAATCGCCAACTCTTTTGATAATCGATTAATGGATTTGAGTCATTTTTAACAAGAAAACGTCAAAATTCTCAGATTATTTCCTGGTTTCTTCTATAATAAACTGATGATCTTTGGGTTGTGGACAAAAAAAGACATTTTAGGTTGAATCTTCAGCTTTTTGATCAACATTTTACATCATTTAATGAACCAAACGATTAATCGATTATTTGTTTCCATATTTGATAAATAATCCAATCAAAACAGGCGTTAGATGCAGCCTTAGTTGGCAGCTATGTTGATAATCAATTAATTGATTTGACTTATCTTTAACGTTTTAGGTTGAATCTTCAGCTTTGGGAAACGATTAGTTGATTAATCGATTATTCAAACTTACTCATTCACCCAGAAAATTAAACCAAATTGACTCAACCAGTTAATCAATGAATCATTTCAATAATCAATAGATTATTCAACTGTCAAAATAGTTATTTTAAGCTCGATAGCTCAATTATTATTAATATATTCAACGCTATTTACAGTCAGTTATACACAGATTTGAAAATGAACCATAAAACCTTTATTTTTCAAGGAAACTACTTCCTGTTCCACCTTAAAACTAGAGCTTCTTATTTTCTGGTTTCTTTAGTCTCCTACAATAGTTTTAGGTTGAATCTGAAGCTTTTTGGACACACGGATCCACATTTTTTACCATTTTATGAACCAAACAACTAATCAATTAATCTTAAATCAGAATAATTCTTCTTCTTCTTCATCATGGCCTCACATTCTTGTTCACATTCTTGTTCTTACATTCTGTGAAACGCTGCAGTTGCGTTCCCCCTGACAGGCGGTGGAAGGGGAATGCGTTGGGGGGTTGGGGGGTGGGCGGTTTACCATTTTTTTATTTTTTTTTTGTGGCGTCCGTGGCTCGGGGGGGCAGCCGGCATCTCGGTAATCCAGCGAATCCCGGGAGGACGGTGTCTCTACCTGCTCCCTGACGCATTCCTGCTCTGGGCTGCATGAGCTGGAGAGAGGAGTTGAAACTCGCCTCGTTCCTCAGCGCCGCATTCCTCAACCATGACTGGGCTCAGTCGCACTGCTGCAACAAAACCTGGGAATGCCACACACACACACACACACACACACCTGGCTCGCTTTCTCATACTCAAACACGTTCACATGTTTGGTTTAGTGTCGCTATGCAGGCTGAGATCCACAGTTTAACCTGTTAAAATCCAGAAATCTTGTGCATCAGATTACATCTAAAACCTAAATCACAAAACACCAGATAAAGTGTTTTTAGCTGCAGTTAACCCTCTATTGCAGATACTGGTCCTGGAGATCTACTGTGGGTCCAGGTTTTGGTTCCAACCAAGCAGGAACACACCTGGTTCTACTAATGAAGCTACATAGCAAAGGCCCTAATGGTTGATTAGTAGAATCAGGTGTGTTCCTGCTTGGTTGGAACAAAAACCTGCACCCCCTGTTCTATTGCATATACAATTACTTCATCTTCATTTTTCTAAAAAGTGGTGGGTGTGAAAAGGGGCCTTTTATTTTGAAGGACATACAATTTATGAGGTCACATGACCAGGATATCCTGTTTGACATGTAAGCATCACTGTGTCCCAACTGAAACTGAAATTCTGAATCTTTATATTTTTATATTCCAATTATATTTGACGCGAACCGCAACTGGTTAAGTTAAGTCAACATTTGCAATAAAAACGTTTGCTATTTCATATCGATGACCTCCCAACAGTCTGGCCCTAACACTCCATCGTACGTTGCCGTTGTTTGTGAAGAGAGAGCAAGAATTCGGAAAAGAAACTTGTTTCCCCCAACGCAGAACTTTGAAACCCTGGGGTTTCATTTTTGGCAATACCGTGCCTCAGTTGTTGGTTTCTATGCACAAATAATGCAAAAAATATGGTCTGGAGGTTGTTTCGCATTGATTGACACCATGCACGAGCCAATCAAAGCATGGGGTCAGGAGATAGCCAGGTTGGAATCCAATGAGAACCAACTAAGAGAGTTCGACCACCTTTTATTTGATGGGCAGCAGTGCAACCCAATGGAAATCCACCATGATAAAACCATCAAAATCTGACAGCCAGGGCTTTAGAGCCAATAGCCAGGACTTAGGGTTGGGGTTAGGGTTAGTGAGGTGTGGGAACTATGCTACTTACAACTTAGGTACATACCTTTTTCGCAAATAAAGACTGAGAAAGGGGATGCATCTTAAGAGGTTAGCTGTTGTCCATATTTAACCTGATAAATAGGACTGGTTAAACACACATATGTACCCGGTTTAGGCCTCGAGATTCCACAGCTGCAGGGATGTCTCCCGCCGCCTGGTTGTGTAGATCAGAAGTTAAACGGTGATAAGCTCCAGGTTCCCGAAGAATGAGGCGTTCAGGCGTCTCTGAGGACCTGAACAGATCAAATGCTGCGTCTTTGAAATGCGATGAACAAGGCGGTGAACTCCAGGGTACGTTATCACAGTGTTTGAGTTAACTATAGGTGACGTTTCCCATTAAAACAGAGGTTCTGCTTTCATTCAGAACCTCTATTATCTCATGTCAAGTCAGGGGAGTTTGGATCCTCGTGGTGTCTCGGTAGGATCTGCACCGCTTCACTAATATTTGTGAAGGAGTTGGGGGAAAAAAAAAGGATGTTTCTTTTTTTTTTTTTTCCTCCTCCTCTGCACGAGTTATGGCTGACACATCAGAGGGATTGAAATCCTTTATTTCCACCATTTCCCTCTGGAAATCTCCTGAAAGGATTGGAGGAAGAATAGGGGGGGAAAGAGCAAGAAAAGGGGGAGGATAGACCGAGCGTGAGGGGGTGAGAGGAAGCCAAAGCCCTTGAAGATTATCTTTTTCTTCTCCTCCCTCCCTTCATCTCTCTCTCTACCACTTCTTGTTGGAACACATGACCGCAGCTCATCAGTTTCAGTTCACATAATGACCATATTTAGAGAGAGGCGAAAAAAAAAAAGGGCCGGTAGCAACACGAGCCGGACCTATAAGTCACTGGCAGATTTCACCACCACAGTGGCGTTCTGTCTATTCTTAGGCTCTAAAACGGCACCGGAGGAACAATGCGAGGGGATTCTCACACCATCGACACAATACCACGATACAGCCAACATATGCGGGTCGCTTCACGCTTCCAGTCATGATTCTACGCATACCACAGATGCCTCATAGTTTCTCAGGAGGAGAGAAAAAAAACCTGCTGCTGTCGGACGTGCGTCTGTTTTCATCACAAGTGTCACAGGAACAGCTGAGAGTCCCGGGAGTCGTAAAACGGCACACGAGGTTTATTTCCTCACAAATTAGGGTTTATCTTCCATTCGCCGTTTGGCCGCGTTGGGTTTTTGTGCCGGTTAATGTGCTGCGATTAATTCCCTGTTTTTGCAACGGGCCTGATGAGCTAAGTGAGGTAAATTACTGTAATATCCTCGGTGTCTGTCTAAGCCGGGACCGTCACACCCAGTCTGGGAGGGTTAGTCAAAGGTTGCAGGTCAGTCAGGTGTTTGCTTTTGTACACGTCAGAAGGGATTCAAGAAGCATTTGGATGTAAAGTAGCAGTGAGGCCTTCACAGATCTTACAGATATCCAGTTTTGATGTGCACAGACACACATAGCATGTCTTCACCACTGAGGAAAGCACTTCAACACACTTTTTAGCTCCCAAGAGGGCACTTCACCACCCATTTTGGCTCCTGAAAGGACACTTGGACAGAATTGTTAGCTCCAAAAGAGCACTTTAGCTCATGTTTTGGCTCCCAAGAGGGCACTTTCGCACTCCTTTTAGCTCATAGAGGGCATTTTAGCTCATGTTTTGGCTCCCACAAGAGCTTTTTAACCCATATTTTGACACCTAGAGGGCACTTTAGCATGCTTTTAAGCACTCAAAAGAGCACTTCAGCATGTGTTTTGCCCTTTAGAGTGCATTTTAGCACACCTTTTAGCTCCTAGAGGGAACTTTAGCGTACATTTTAGCTCCCTAGAAGATACTTCAGCACATGTTTTGCCTTCTGGCAGGCACTTTAACACCCTTTTTGGTTGCCAGAGGACACTTAACACTTGTTTTGGCTCCTAGAGGGCACTTTAGCATGCTTTTAAGCACGCTAATGCCTTTTAGCATGTGTGTTTCCTTTTACAGTACACTTTAGCACACCTTTTAGCTCCCAAGAAGGCACTTTAGCAAGTTTTGCCTCCTAGCCGGCACTTTAACACACATTTTGGCTCCCAAGAGGGCACTTTAGCATTGTTTTGGCTCCTAGAGGGCATTTTAGCTCATATTTTGGCTGCCACAAGAGCATTTTGTCCCATGTTTTGGCTCCTAGAGGGCACTTTTAACACACTTTTGACTCCGAGACAGCACTTTAGCATGCTTTTTAGCTCCCAAGAGGGCACTTTATCACATGTTTTGCCTCCTACCTGGCACTTTAACACCCTTTTTGGCTCCTAGAGTCTACTTTAGCACACGTTTTGGCTTCTAAGAGGGCACTTTAACTCACATTTTACACGCCATTACTTTCAGATGAGCCAAAGGGGACAAGGGGAGACAGAAAGAAAATTAAAAACATCCATTCTCGATCCAGGCAGCTCCAGCGCTGGTTCAGAGCCAGTTCTTCCTGTTCCAGCAGCCATGGCCAGGTGGTTCCTGCTGGTTCCAGGGTGGCACCAAGTTTTTTGCTGAAATCCATCAGAGACTGGAGGGCAAGATCGTGAGATATATACGTTACTGTAGCCTGTGGAAAAACAAACCGGTTCTCTGCAGGTTTGCAATTTGAACCGACTGCAAACTGGCACAAGCACCTGGTTTCAGTTGAGGGCAAAAGAGCGTTAGTCTCATTCTGATCTTTTAAATTAAAGTTTTATTTCACTTTTATTTTGCTTCATTTTCAATATGAGCAGCTGGTTAGCTTAGCAAGACTCAGAGGGAACAGAGGGAAAGTGTGATAGTGTGGCTGAGTCTCAATTAATCGATAAGTTATCAACTATTATATTAATCGACAACTATTTAGATAACGGATCAATCGATCTGAGACATTTTTAAGAAGAAAATGTTTAAATTCTCTGGTTCCAGCTTCTCTTCTCTGATTATTTCCTGGTTTCTTTAGTCTCTATAATAATAAACTGATGACTGAAACTTCACAGGATCTAGAACGGAACCCTGAGGAACCCCACATTTAATTTGACATTGAACTATTTTGGTAATCGATTTGAGTAATTTTTAGGAAGAAAATGTCCAAATTCTCTGGTTCCAGCTTCTCTTCTCTGATTATTTCCTGGTTTCTTTATTCTCTATAATAATAAACTGATGATCTTTGGGTTGTGGACTGTTTTTATGAAGGATAACATAACAACTAATCGATTAATCGTTTCAATGATGGATACTACAACTATTAATATAGTCATTAGTTGCAGCCCTAATAGACAATCACATTTTGATTTAGTGAAAAATATCATGATAGGTTGAAACGACTATTTTTATAGTCAATCTATTGATTATTGAAACGATTAATCGATTAGTTGTTTGCTTCATAAAATGGTGTAAAATGCAAATTAGCATCTCTAGTTTTAATGTGCAGCAAAAACTAGTTGTTCGTTCGCTTTAATACACAAAAATCAGTGAATTACTGACGGAAAAAAGTGGTGATATAATATATTTTAATCTAAGCACTGAACAAATTTAGCAACAGAGCTGCAACTAATGACTATTTGATAGTTGATTGATTAATCGGTCAGTTATTTGGTTCATAAAATGGTGTAAAATGTCTTTTTTTTTGTCCACAACCCAAAGATCATCAGTTTATTATTATAGAGACTAAAGAAACCAGGAAATAATCAGAGACAAATGACAAATTGTCAGTCTTCAAGCCAAGACATTGATGTTTTTACACCTCAGTTTTTGCACTGAATAAACCAACAGGCTTTAACATGTGAATTAATGGCGTTTAGAGGTGGATTTTGCTGCTTTGCACAGATCCTGTCCTTCCAGTCTTCAACAGGCTTCTGCCTGTAGCCTGATACTCAACAAAGGGAGTCAACTCATCGCTAAAAAATTCCAAACTACTCCTTTTAGAATTCTGTGCATGTTTCGGTAGGTCATCGTTCCCTTTTTTTTTTTTTTTTTTTTCCCTGCAAAAGCCGATGGCTAACATGGCCCAGATACTTTGTGGCTGAGCCTCGATCCTAAAATAATTTGATGTATGTCATACTCAGATTAGGAACAGGGGGATAACAGGAAATCCGTGAACCTGCTGTCGGTGCACGTCGTTTGGAAGTGGACGGAAAAAAAAAAAAAGAATTCCTGCGTAAATCGCCGGGAGGATTTAAGACGAGAGAGAACAGCTGTGGTACGATTGTCAGGTCGGGTTGGTTGTGTCCTTCTTGGCGAAGGAAGAAGGTGAAGTGAAACATGGGTTTTCTTATGTAGAACATAGGTGTTCTTATGTAGAACAACGAAAAACACCCAGAGAGAACGGGATAAAAGCTCCCAGCTCTGATCCTATTATAGAAACCCAATCACTGCAGGCTCCCGAGAGGCTGGAGGGGGAGAAGAAACGGGAAAACACAACGTTTTTTTGTTTTTTTTTATGGCGCAATAACCATAAGCATCACAATGGAAAGAATCTGCTCAGGTGATCTCACCTCATCCCTCTTTCTCTTTTAGGCCCCTCCCCCTCCCTCCGCTCTCAGGAAGTGACAGACGGTAATTTAGTGAGTGTGTTAACCTCGTTCTCCGTCAGACGGGTCCTGCTGAGTTCCCAGAATGTGTTAGTCCAGGAAAAAGTGTGTGTGTGTGTGTGTTTGTTAATGTGTCTTGGTGGGGACCAAGAATTATAAAGGGTGGTCCCCAAGGGGTCAGATAAAGGTGTGTGTGTGTTAATTTATCCATCTTGTTGGGGACATTCCCCTGAAAGAATTTTTTATGTCCCTCATTTAAAAAGGGTGGACCCCAGAGTGTAGGTATTTGACAATGGACCCCGCAGGGTCAGATACACAAGTGTGTGTGTGTGTGTGTCTTCATTTATTTTCTTGGTGGGGAGTTGAAACAATATCTATATCTTTTATAAAAGGATGGTCCCCAGAGTGTAGGTATTTGACAATGGACCCCACAGTGTCAGATATACAAGTTTGTGTGTATGTGTGTCTTTATTTATTTTCTTGGTGGGGACTTTGGATTTTTTTTTTTTGGAGTTGAAACAATATCTATATCTTTTATAAAAGGATGGTCCCCAGAGTGTAGGTATTTGACATGTGACCCCACAGGGTAAAATGAATGAGTGTGTGTTTGTTTATCTATCTTCATGGGGACATTAACCTGGACATTTTTTTGGGAGTTGAATCAATATCTATATCTTTTAGAAAGGGTGGTCCCTAGATTGTAGGTATTTGACTAGTGACCCCACAGAGTAGGATAAGTGTGTATGTGTGTGTTTATCTATCTTTGTGGGGACATTGGCCTGAACATTTTTTTTTTTCAGAGCTGAAACAATGTCTAGAAATGGTGGTACCCAGAGTGTAGGTGGACCCCACAAGGATAAGGTGTGTGTGTGTGTGTGTGAGAGAGAGTGAGTTTATCTATCTTTGTGGGGACATTGGGTTAAAAAAAAAGTCTCATAAAATCTAATTTAAAATAGGTGGTCCCCAGATTGTAGGTATATGACGTGTGACCCCAAAGGGTCAGATAAACGAGTGTGTGTGTGTGACTATCCTACATCTGCGCAGTTTGACGGTTTGTGGAATGCTTGGAATTGCCTCCATGGCAACTGTGTGTGTGTGTGTGTGTGTGTGTGTGTGTGTGTGTGTGTGTGTGTGTGTCAGTGGTAAATATTGACTCCACCATCTCCACATCCCTGTGTCTGTCCGTGACAGGAGTGGAGGTGTGTGTGTGTGTGTGTGTGTGTGTGTGTGTGTGTGTGTGTGTTGGGGGGGGTCGGTACACACACTTTATCCAGGACTCAGCGAAGTCCTGCCATCGGGGGCGTGTGTTTACCTTCAGGCCTCCAAACACGGAGCCCTGGCTCCAGCGTGTGTGTTTCTGTGTGTGTGTGTGTTTCCGTGTGTGTGTGTGTGTAAATATATATGACTTGTTCTGTGCCGTGTTGCTTCATGTCAGCTCTTTGTAATGACTCATGTAACAGGTCACTAAACAGGAAGTGTGTGTGGCGGCTGAAACCTGCGTGGGGGGAAACTGAAAATACGTCAAACTTCTTGAATTTTGAAGGAGAAGAGAAACAGAAAATTCAGTTTTAACAACCAGGAAACAGCAACGTGGAGTTTGGGCGAGAAATTCAACTTTTGAACAGGAAAAATGGATTAAAAATCTATTGATGTCATCTGGTCACATGACCAGATTAGTTTACTTCCTGGTTGTAAATTAAACACCTTAATTTACAGATATACTATAATATTTCATACATATATTCTTTACAGTCTCCAATACTGATATATTTTATAAATTTAACTCTTTCTGTTCTTTAAAATTCCTGTTTTTACACTTGATGCTAATCTCCTCTATTTAAAATGAGGCTACATCCAGTTAGCTTAGCTTAAAACTGCTAGAGCTAATTAATCAATTAGTTTGCAACTATTACATTAATCACCAACTATTTTGATAATTGTTTTAAATGTTTTCCCACTTTTATTTTGAAAGGTTACCTGAGAAGATCACTGTCCAATATAAAACTCCATCCTGCTTGTTAGCTAGTTAGCCTAGCTTAGCTTAGCTTAGCATAAAGACTCCAAACAGAGACGACAGACAGCGTGGCTATGTCTAAATGTATAAATATATAATAAAGATTAGTCACTTATTTATTATTATAGTTTATTTTTATTACTAAATCATTTTGAGTATTTCCTTTAAGAAAAAATCACCAAATTCTCTTTATTCTACTATATATTCTATCTAAATTTCATTCTTATACTATTTAATATTTCTATTGTAGGATTTATATGAATTCTGACTATGACTGAGATTAAAACCTAATATTTTACCAACTAAACCAACAGGAAATAAACGTTTAACCTTTGTCCTTTGTCAGCACCGGCTCATTTTACTATTTAAATGCATAAAACAACCACTTTTACAACAAACTTTTTTTTTTTTTTTTAGATTATATAGGACTTTATTGATCCTTTGGGAGGTTCCTCTGGTAAATTAAAGTTCCAACACGTCACATACAGACTTTTTATGAAACTATAGACACACAAACACTAGAGAAATATGTAAATAAATAAAGAAAAACACCCTAAATACCAACAACAGAGAAAATAAATAGATAAATCAAAGTAAATGGCTATACTCACCTTATTACTACATAGTTATTGTAAAGGTCACATGGTCTGAGGTGAGTAGATAATTACATGGAATTATTGGAAAAATAGAGATATATTACACATTGTTACCTATTCTGTTTACATTATTATGAATTATATAAATATATAAGGATTATAGTAGATATAAGATACAACTTATACATTAAATAGAAGGGATGTAGTATAATATTATATAATATTGAAAATATGTACTAGAAAAGGTATAAATGGTTATAGTTCTGATTTTTGCAGTGAATTATTATCATTTAAAGCAGGAAAACTATAAAAAAAAAAGGGGGCTTAAATGTTGAACACTTCATATACATTATGAATTATATATATATATATATTATTATAATACAAATATAATAGATATAAGATACAATTCATATATTAAATAGATACAGTATAATATGTACAATAATAACATGATATTAATATTGCATTTGATTTATATATATATATATATATAAACATTAAAATCAATATATTTTAAGGAAGGTAACAAAGATTAGTTGATAGATAATAGTTTTAATTGTATTTAACAGCTGATTTAATGGATGAAAACAGCAAACTAACACAAGAGGAAGGTTCAACTCTGCACGTTTGCACGTTTTAATACATGCATCTGTCAAATGCATGTATTAAAACCAGAGTTGGTCCATGCAGTTCATACATGAGGCTGTTTTCCTGCAGCAGACGGATGTGTTGAGACAGGACAGGAGAATAAGCGTCGGTCGGACCGGTCCGTCCTGTCCTGCCGTTGCAGCGGTTGCCGTTTGCCTCCAGCTGGAAACGTCATTTCACTGGAATAAGATTAGGAAACGCTGATAATCTGGACAGAACGAGCTGCCGGATTATTGCTGCGACGCAGGAGCCGAAGCTTCACTTTCCCCCCGTGTCGTGATTACATAGAGAGAATCAGGATGAAGGAAAACTAGCAGCAGGTCGGGATCACGCGCTCAGACTCACTTCCTGTTCTACTCGGATCCAACACTTCCATTTATCTGTCGCCCACTTGACGTCAGCCTTAGACGTTTGATGTCTAATTATGCAAATGCAATGAAAACTGGATGTTATCTGTGTGTAATCTGGCAGCTGTTGGGAGGAGGTGGAGAGAAGGGCTGCTAACCGCTAACCGCTAACGACTGTTGTGATGACGGATCGTTCTATCGATTATGGACGACGATTAATCGATTGGTTGAAATGTTGATAACCGTTTCCCAAAGATGAAGATTCAACCTGAGAAAGATTCAGAGTTTAGGAGCTGGAAGCAGAGAATTTAGATGTTTTCTTCTTAAAAATGTCTCAAATCAGTTAATTGATTCTCAGAATAGTTGGCGATTAATTGATTAATCAATTAATCGTTGCAGTTAGTTTTAGGGATAATAAAAATAACTGTATTCTTGAAAAAATCAAGGAGAAAGCTGATTACATTTGTTTTATACAGTTGATAAAATATGTTTTCATCTGGACACTAAACAAATTCATCGATAGAGCTGCAACTAACACGTGATAGTTGATTAATCAATCGATCAATGAAACGATTAATCAATTAGTTATTTGATTCATAAAGTGGTAAAACATTGATCAGAAAATCATCATTTGAGGAGCTGGAACCAGAGAATTTAGACGTTTTCTTCTTAAAAATAACTCAAATCAGTTAATTGATTCTCAGAATAGTTGGCGATTAATTGATTAATCAATTAATCGTTGCAGTTAATTTTAGGGATAATAAAAATAACTGTATTCTTGAAAAAATCAAGGAGAAAGCTGCTTACATTTGTTTTATACAGTTGATAAAATATGTTTTAATCTGGACACTAAACAAATTCATCGATAGAGCTGCAACTAACAACTTGTGATAGTCGATTAATCAATTGATTGATGAAACGATTAATCGATTAGTTATTTGATTCATAAAGTGGTGGAACATTGAAAGATCAGAGAAAATAATCAGATTTGAGGAGCTGGAACCAGAGAATTTAGACGTTTTCTTCTTTAAAATTTCTCAAATCGGTTAATTGATTCTCAGAATAGTTGGCGATTAATCGATTAATCAATTAATCGTTGCAGTTAATTTTAGGGGTAATAAAAATAACTGTATTCTTGAAAAAATCAAGGAGAAAGCTGCTTACATTTGTTTCATACAGTTGATAAAATATATTTTAATCTGGACACTAAACAAATTAATTGATAGAGCTGCAACTAACAACATGTGTAAGTCGATTAATCAATCGATCAATGAAACGATTAATCGATTAGTTATTTGATTCATAAAGTGGTGGAACATTGATCAGAAAATAATCAGATTTGAGGAGCTGGAACCAGAGAATTCATCCAAATCAGCATAGAATGCACATAAAAATTAAAGTAAATTAAAAAAATGAATCTTAACAAATGAACATTTCTCGTTTTTGGTGCAATTAATTCAATAATAAATAGAATTATATTGAAATATCAACAAACTAATGACAATATCTTGTTTTGGGGGCAATTAATACAATTTGTAATAGAATCATGTCTTGTTTTTGTAAAATAGGATTAAATTGTGTGACTGTTTATCTTAATTTAGTCTTTTTATCTCATATTTTTGACTTTTTTATCTCATAATTCTGACCTTTTAACTCAAATTTCCTTTTAAAACCTGAATACGAATCAATGAAATAAGATAATTCTAGTTAATATTGGACTAATTGCACCAAAAACAAGATATTTTCACCTGTTTTTGGTGCATTTAATCCAATATTATATTGAAATATCAACAAACTAATGACAATATCTTGTTTTTAGGGCAATAAATGCAATTTTGCATAGAATCATGTCTTGTTTTTGCAAAATCGGATTAAATTAATTGACAGTTTATCTCAAAAACCTGAATAGAAATCATTGGAAATAGATAATTTAAGATAATTCTACTCAATATTGGACTAATTGTACTAAATCCAATTTATTTCCCTTTCTAAGAATCCCTGTTTTACAGTGTGGAGGCAGCTCTTCTTAAAGAAACGGTGGAAATAACTTGGTGAATAAATCATGAATCATGTGAATTAAACTCTTCTTTCTGCTCCACTGACGCCTTGTTTTTCCTACGTTGTGACAACACAACAGCCTCATTGTTGGAATGATCCTGCTGCAGCTCAGGATTAATTCTGACCTTTAGCCTTTTAGCCCGGAGCCTTAAAACACTGTAGTTTGTCAGAACTTGTAGGAATAAAAGGAGCAGAGAGACGGAACGAAGGGGTCGACGGCAGCATCTCCTCACATGTCCGGACTCGTCTCCTCACATAGCAGAGTCTCGCTGTCTGTTTCACTCGCTTCTCATTAAGGCTTCGCCCCGAACATCTGACGAGAAGCTTCTTCAATTTTCATGTTCACGACCGTTTGATCCGTCCCAAAAGATGAAAAGAAGATGTTTTAGGATCAGCGGCGTGCACCGGTGGTATGAAGGGTTGTATGTTCCATATGAAACGTGGGTTATTAAAGCTGGTCGGGGTCCGGTTCAGGAAGTCGATGCATTTTAACATCGTGTATGTTCTGCAGCTTTAGTCCCAGTGGAATCTGATTAGGGCACTTCAGTGCATGTTTAAACATTTAAAAGGGCACTTTAAACATGGACTAATGCACTTTAAGACATCCAAATGTGCACGAGGCGTTTAAAAGGGCAATTTAGTGCACATTTAGATGTTTATTGGACATTTAAATGCACATTTAGATGTTTAAAAGGGCACTTTAGTGCATTAAAATTAATTTAGTGCAAACTGTGCATAAAGGGGAATTTAATGTACATTTAAAAAGGGTATACCTTGAAATGCCCTTTTAAACGTCTAAATGTGCATTAGATATTTAAAAAGGGCACTTTAGTGCATATGTAATCATTTAAAAGGGCACTTTAAACATGCACTAATGCACTATAAGACATCCAAATGTGCATGAGACATTTAAAAGGGCACTTTAGTGCACATATAGATGTTTATTGGACATTTAAATGCACATTTAGATGTTTAAAAGGGCACTTTAGTGCATTAAAATTAGTTAATTTAGTGCAAACTGTGCATAAAAGGGAATTTAATGTACATTTAAAAAGGGCATACCCTTTAAAACGTCTAAATGTGCATTCGATATTTGAAAAGGGGCACTTGAATGCACATTTAAACATTTAAAAAGGTCACTTTAGTGCATATGTAATCATTTAAAAGGGCACTTTAAACATGCACTAATGCACTATAAGACATCCAAATATGCATGAGACATTTAAAAGGGCAATTTAGTGCACATATAGATGTTTATTGGACATTTAAATGCACATTTAGACGTTTAAAAAGGGCACTTTAGTGCATAACATTAGTTAATTTAGTGCAAAATGTGCATTAGACATTTAAAAGGGGAATTTAATGTACATTTAAAAAGGGCATACCTTGAAATGCCCTTTAAAATGTGCATTAGATATTTAAAAAGGGCACTTTAGTGCATATGTAAACATTTAAAAGGACACTGTAAAAATGCTGTTTAAGGCATCTAAATGTGTACTAGACATTTAAAAGAGCAATTTAGTAGACATTTAGATGTTTATTGGACATTTAAATGCACATTTAGATGTTTATTGGACATTTAAATGCACATTTAGATGTTTAAAAGGGCACTTTAGTGCATGTTAAACACAGGAATTTAATGTACATTTAAACATGTAAAAAGGGCACTTTGAACATGGACACTTAAAATGCCCTTTAAAACATCTAAATGTGCATTAGACATTTAAAAAGAACACTTGAATGCATATTTAGACATTTAAAAGGGCAATTTAGTGCACATTTAGATGTTTATTGGACATTTAAATGCACATTTAGATGTTTAAAGGGGCACTTTAGTGCATATTAAGACACTTAAAAAGGTGAATTTAATGCACATTTAGACATTTAAAACTTTTAAAACATAAAAGGGGACTTTAAACATACCCTAATGCCCTTAAAACCATCAAAATGCACATTTAAACATGTAAAGGGCACTTTAATGCACATGTAAACATTTAAAAGGGCACTTTAAAAATGTACTAAAATGCCCTTTAAAATGTTTAAATGTGCATTAGATATTTAAAAGGACAATTTAGTGCACATATAGATGTTTATTGGACATTTAAATGCACATTTAGATGTTTAAAAGGGCACTTTAGTGCATGTTTAGACACTAAAAAGGGAATTTAATGAACATTTAAAAGTTTAAAACCTCAAACACTAAAATGATCTTTATTTAACATCTAAATGTGCAATAGAAATGTGCACGTTTAGACATTTAAACGACCAATTATTGCACATATAGATGTGTAAAAGGGCATGTTTAGAGATTTTAAAGGGCACTTTAGTCACGTGGCCTGTTACTTTAGTGCCATTTTTAAGAATTAAGGCATAAAATGAGTACGAACTCAGTTGTTTAATTGTTTTCTATTGACATGAAATGATAAAAGCAGCAGAACCAGGATCTGCTGCTTCCAGTAATATCAGAAGACGATTCCCATTCAAACGAAGCCCAGGAGACTCGGAGGATTTGGAATACGTTGCCAGATCTTCTGCATAATTAAGCAGAAATCCCCCACCCACAAGGCCACGCCCCCCCCCCCCTTCATGCAGCTTTAGCTGCTTCCTCCTCACTGAACCTCGGCCGTTTCTATCGTCTTCCTGTAAAAAAACCCACCCTTTCATTTCCATATTTTCCAACCAGCTTCTTTTTTCTTTTATTTCTGGGATGTGGCGGCCCGTGAAGCCACAGGCTACGTCTGAGCGCTGTTTACGCCGCCCGCTGAGAGACGACAAAAGACGGCTTTGTTGGAAACAAAGGAGCCAGAGACTCCTTTTAAATTCCATGTTTGGGGTTTTACTCGGTTCAGGCCGAGACTTTTCACTGTATTTGACCAATAAAATACAAGGAAACACTTCAATATAACATCATGTGTCCATATTTCCCTTGAAAAGGGTTTAAAATCATATAATTAGAATTTATAGGACAAATATTCATTAGAATCATGTGAAAGATGAATATAGATATATCAATATATATCATCAATAGTTTAATATAACAATTATACTGACATATTTTATAATAATATATGTTGTAGGCTGCTTCTATATTTGCATTTGCATATTGATCAATAAAGACACATTTCGATTGATATGCTTTTATTTTGTATTACCCAATAATAACTAATAATAGAACAATTATATTTTTATTTATGTTGGACAGAAAACTAGAATTATATTATATTTTTTAAGTGTTATATTATGTTGATGATTATTGATGATTTTTAGGCAGATGTTATGTTTAAACACCTCCATTTAATTGTAGAGTGATATTATATATATATTATATATAGATATTTAGAAGAAACTCTAATATAAAACCTGTTTTTGTTAAATATATAACACCATAAACACGTGTTCATTCATAGAATGAGAAGCTGTGTCCTGAACTTTATATAAAAACTGAAAAACTTTATTGTTTTAATGCTGAGGTTTAATTTACTGTCCATGATGTTTAATCACCTCCTCGTTAAGGAGAATCTCTGATTATTCTCTGCAGCTTATTAAACATGCAGCCAAACACACACACACACTGAGCAGTGTGTGTGTGTGTGTGTGTGTGTGTGTGTGTGTGTGTGTGTGTGTGTGTGTGTGTGTGTGTGTGTGTGTGTGTGTGTGTGTGTGTGTGTGTGTGTGTGCCTCAGGCTGGTATTGGCTGACCAGCCTCTGTCCTCATTGACCCGTCTCACCCCCCCTCCCCTCCCCCGCCTCATACACCTCATCCATTCACTAAAAAGGAGAATCGCTCCTCAGCCAGTTTCATGTTTCCGCCTCATACATTAAACCAACAGCAGTTTGTGTATCGACGTCTCTGCTGCAGAAAGAAATAGAAATATTATCGACTGGTTTCCGACTGTTCTATTAATCGCTGGCTGATTTCATGATTGATTGATTTGAGTCGTTTTTAATGCAACTCTGAGGACGTTTGAAGCTCAAAGCTGCAGCAGAAATAACTAAAGCGTCAAATGCAGCAGTATAATTATGTTTAGATTAATCAATAAGTCGCTATTGCATCAATTAATTAATCATGTTGTACTTTTGTGGAAATCACTGATGAATATTTACGGTTTTATTCACTGATATTGATGAAAATAGTGAAAATACAGACAAATCATTTGTTTTATCTCCTTTAGAGCTGCAACGATTAGTCGATTAATCGATTAGTCGCCAATAATTACATTAATCTGCGACAATTTTGATAATCAATTAATTGATTTGAGTCATTTTTAAAGAAGAAAATGTCCAAATTCTCTGGTTCCAGCTTCTCTTCTCTGATTATTTTCAGGTTTCTTTAAGCTTTAAAAACAAGATAATATTTAACGATTAGTCGATTAATCGATTAGTTGCCAAATATCACATTAATCATTATTCTGATAATCGATTTGAGTCATTTTTAATTAGAAAATGTCTAAATTCTCTGGTTCCAGTTTCTCTTCTCTGATTATTTTCTGTTTTTTTCAGTCTTCTATAATAGTAAACTAATGATCTTTGGGTTGTGGACTCTTGATTAATCAATTAATCACTATTTTTATAGTTGATTAATCGATTTGAGTCATTTTCCAGCTTCTCTTCTCTGATTATTTCCTGGTTTCTTTATTCTTCTATAATAATAAACTGATGATCTTTGGGTTGTGGACTGTTGGTCTGGACAAATTCTGAGATAAAGCTGCAACGATTAGTCGATTAATCGATTAATTGCCAACTATTTTTTAGTTGATTAATCAATTTGAGTCATTTTTAAAAAGAAAATGTCCAAATTCTCTGGTTCCATTAAGATTCTTGTGTATTCAAACAAATGAACACTTTACTTTTCTACTTCTTCAACAAGAGATCTTCAACGATTAGTCGATTAATCGATTAGTTGCGATTAATCGCCAACTATTTTAATAAACGAATATAATAGAAGAAAATGTCCAAATTCTCTGGTTCCAGCTTCTCTTCTCTGATTATTTCCTGGTTTCTTTATTCTCTATAATAGTAAACTGATGATCTTTGGGTTGTGGATGCTGCAATGATTAATCGATTAATCGATTAGTTGCCAATAATTACATTAATCTGCGACTATTTTGATAATCAATTCATTGATTAGAGTCATTTTTAAAGAAGAAAATGTCTAAATTCTCTGGTTCCAGCTTCTCTTCTCTGATTATTTCCTGGTTTCTTTATTCTCTATAATAATAAACTGATGATCTTTGGATTGTTTTAGGTTGAATCTCCAGCTTCTTATGAACCAAACAACTAATCGATTAATCATTTCAGTCATTTATAGATTAACTGGGTAAAGAAACCTGCTGATTCCATCAGAGGATCATTACAGAAGGTCGTGTAGCCTGATGTTAAACATACATGATCCTGAGCCCTTTATCAGGAGGTTAAAGGTCGTCCATCTTGACCTCCTCTGGTCTTATCAGAAGGTTTTACTCCCTAAAATGACCCCGGGCTCATTGTGATGATTTCCCAGCACTAATCTGTGATTAGAGCTGCTTCACAGGCCTGTGAAGGCGCCGCAGAAGCTTAAAAAATGAACATACTCAGAGAAAATCCACAACAATCCAACCCTCGGAACATTTCTAGTCTGCTCTCATAAGCTCTTGGTGCAGTTTCTTCATTTTCAGATGTAAGAAAGAGCGATTAGCTTTAGCTAGAAAGAGCCTGACGTTTATCCAGGAAGCTAAAACAGCAGTTTTTGGTCCTTAAAACTACAAATATGTCTTGTTATCTTCAAATAAAAAGAAGAGGAGTTAAGAATGTTGGACCTTTACATTTATCTGGGAGCCAGAAACATGAATACAGCTTTACTCAATGAATAACGACACAGTAAATTACTGTACTACTGACACATGTGAATACAGGCATCTGCTGTGTGTGTGTGTGTGTGTGTGTGTGTGTGTGTGTGTGTGTGTGTGTGTGTGTGTGTAGCAGCTGCTACACCATCATCCCTGGAATCAGAAACGTCTGCATGTCTCTGCAGCTTTAGTTGACTCCAGATCTGGTTTCTACATCTGGTCCTGAAATAGTCGGAGGATGTTTTCTCTGGAGGATATTTCCTATAAACGTTTCCGGTGTTTTATTTGTTTATTTAAAGCGTCGTCGTTAGCCGCTAAACAAAACCTACAACGTTAATATACGTATATTATAATTACGTATATACAATACAAGACACAGGAAGTGGACATTCACAGGTAAAAGAGGCAAATGTAAAGTCAATCGCAAAATTGAAAAATAAAGGAGAAAGTTAATTTGTATAAAAACACAAAAATCAGTGTATTACTGACTGATTAATTGATTAATCGATTAGTTGTTTGGTTCATAAAATGTAAAATGTTGTAGAAAACCAGAAAATAATCCGATTTGAGAAGCTGGAACCAGAGAATTTGAACATTTTCTTCTTTAAAATGATTCAAATCCATTAATCAATTATATAAAACACTGGTGATTAATGTAATAGTCGTCAATTGATCGATTAATCGTTGCAGCTCTAGTTTTAAGGTGTAACAGAAACAGTTTCCTTAAAAATTAAAGGAAAAAGTTGAGTGTTCATTTGTTTAAAAACAAAAATCAGTGTATTACTGACTGAAAAGAATGTTGATATAATATATTTTAATCTAGACACTAAACAAATTTATCAATTAGGCTGCAACTAATGACTATTCTGGTAATTGATTCATCTGTCGATTATTTAAACGATTAATCGATTAGTTGTTTGGTTCATAAAATGTAAAATGTTGTAGAAAACCAGAAAATAATCAGATTAGAGAAGCTGGAACCAGAGAATTTGAACATTTTCTTCTTTAAAATGACTCAAATCCATTAATCAATTATATAAAACACTGGTGATTAATGTAATAGTCGTCAATTAATCGATTAATCGTTGCAGTTTTTCTCTTTTTTTGAGAAATGCTGGACTGTAAAAAAAAATGAAAATATCTTGTATTTAATAATAGATATTTTTATAAATATATTATATTTGTCCAATTTTGAGTTATATGGGTTTTAATTGATAATTAAAACTAAAAAAGACCAAAAACAGGATATTTTCACATTTTTTACAGTGTACAGTAATTTAGTTTGATGCTAAATACTTTTACATAGATTTTTTTTACGTTTTTTTACGTTTTTTAACGTTTTTTTTAACGTTTTTTTCCGTTTCCCTTCCGTGCAGGCGTCGGTGATGGGGGCATCTAAGAGCAAACCCAAGGACGGAGGTCCCAGGACCCGAAGCCTGGACGGGAACCTGGGCTCTGTGGGCGGGGCCAGCGGCCACCACCTTAACTCCGCCCACCCGTCAATCACACCCAACCGCAGCCCCACCATGGACGGGGGTCTGGGAGGGACCCAGACCGGTACCAACGCCGAACTGGCCCTGTTTGGAGGAGTGGAAAACAACTCGGTGACCTCGCCCAACAGAATGACTCTGGCAGGTCAGAACGGGATTATTTCATATTTATATCGTTTAATTTCATTTGTGTTAATTTCTACTGGTTCAGCTCTTTAATTAGATGTTAACGTGTACCTTTATATATTATACTCTTATAATATTTGTTCTTATTTTAAGAAATTAAAGCTAAAGTCAAGGAAAAAATAGGAAATAAGCTAAATGATAAGCTATGGAACAGGATAATTAAAGGTAATAATTAAATTCTCATTAAATCATATGATCATTTACTATAATAATATAGTAATAATAATAATAATAGAGATAATTTACTTTTGATAACTGAAAAAAACTGAAATCTTAACAAGTGAAAATATCTTTGGTACAATTAGTTCAGTACTGAGTAGAATTATCTTATTTGATGGCAGATAATTTAGATTATTTCAGTTTTTTTTTGCTTGATTTGGGTCAATTTGGTCGTATTTTAATAAAAAAAACAAGTAATTTCTAGATTAATTTGACTAAAATCAAGAAACATACTTATAATAAGCTAAATTATCATCAATTATAAGATAATTATAGTCACTATTGGATTAATTGTACCAAAAACTATGGTAATTTAGCTTATTTCAAGTTTTTTTCCCTGATTTGGGTCAATTTGTTCTTATTTTAATAAAAAACAAGACTAACATTTAGTCATTTATTGATTAATTTAACTAAAATCAAGAAAAACTACTTATAATAAGCTAAATTATCATCTATTATAAGATAATTATAGTCACTATTGGACTAATTTAGCTTAGCTTTAACATTTTCTTTAAAAAAATATATAAAATTGATGAAAGTCAATGGAAAAAAATGAAATAAGCTAAATGATGCTTATGCCAATGGAATAAGATCATTCTACTCAATATTGGACTAATTGCACTAAATACAAGGTATTGGTACCAATATTAAGTAGAATTATCTGATTCCACTGGCAGATAATTTAGCTTATTTCAATTTTTTTCCATTGACTTTCATCAATTTAATATATAGTGATTACAATTATCTTATAATAGCTGATAATTTAGTTTAATTTGATTAAAATCAAGGAAAAAAACTTGAAATAAGTTGAATTATCCGACTAATTGTACCAAAAACAAGATATATTATATAATATTTCCATTAAAAGTAAATTATCTGTGGATATAAATTACACATTATACAAAATATCTTGTATTTAGTGCAATTAGTTCAATATTTAGTGGAATTATATTGAATTAAGTTTTTAAAAAAATGAGATTAAAAGACCCAAAAATATGAGATAAAGAGCAAAAATTAACATAAAAAGTCTATTAATTGTACCAGAAACAGGATATTTTCATTTTTTCAATTAATTTCACATCCTCAAATTTGAGAATTTGCTGTTTTACTTTGTCTTAGATGATTTCTCTGAGTTCTGGACTCAATCGATTACTATAATTGATTAATGTGATTAATTGATGAATGGCCTCCTTCCTCCCAGGCGGCGTGACGACCTTCGTGGCGTTGTACGACTACGAGTCTCGGACGGCGTCGGACCTGTCGTTCAGGAAGGGCGAACGCCTCCAAATCGTCAACAACACGTAAGGAAAAAAACAAAACATCATCAAATCATCTGTTTTTTTAGTTTTTTTATTAATCTCCGTCTCCGCCGTCGTCTCAAACACAAGAAAAAACGCTTGATTTCACATAAAATCAGAGCTGAATCACTGCATGCTTGTCGTTTCTATGGAAACCCCCCGTAACCACGGCAACGGGTTCCCTCAGATGTTTATTTCTTTATTTTATGCAGGTATTTTACTATTAATATGAACTATTTTGACAATAATAACAATGTAATTGTGTTTAAAGTTACAAAAATTAGTCGATTAATCGATAAATAAAAAAAAATTAGACTTTTTAATCATTACCTATTGTACTTTGGTGGAAACTGATCAATATTCACAGTTTTATTCACTGATATTGATGAAATTAGACACAAATAATTTGTTTTATCTCCTTTAGAGCTGAACAATTAATCGATTAGTTGCCAATAATTACATTAATCTGCGAATATTTTGATAATTGATTAATGGATACGAGTCATTTTTATGTTGAATTATTATATTTTATTGGCCGATAATTTCACTTATTCCAAGTTTTTTTTTTAAAAAAGTGATAAAATGGTAAATTTATGTGATAAAAAGACAACATTAATATAAAACATCAAACAATTTAATGGTATTTTAAGAAAATTAAGATTAAATTGTCCAAAAAAATCAAGAAAAAACTTTTAATTGCCAATGGATTAAGATATTTAAAGGAAATTCTACTCATTATTGGATTATTTGGATTAAAAACAAGACATTTACACTAAAATTAAGATTTAATTTGCATTCAAAATGTACATTTTCAACATAGGAAGTTTAATACACTGAAAAAAATGGGAAATATCTTATATTTAGTACAATTAGTCAAATATTAAGGAGAATTATGTTGATTTATCTTATTTTATTGGCAGATAATTTTACTTATTCTTAAGTTTTTCAAAAAAAAAGTGATAAAAGGGTAAATTTATGGGATAAAACGTCCTAAATATGAGATAATATGACAACATTAATATAAAACATCAAACAATTTAATGGTATTTTAATAAAATACAGATTAAATTGTCAAAAAAATCAAGAAAAAACTTTTAATTGCCGATGGATTAAGATATTTAAAGGAAATTCTACTCATTATTGGATGAATTGGAGCAAAAACAAGACTTATTCCAAGATAATCCCATAAAAACCAGACGAATGAGGTAAAAAGTCCAACATATTGGTTGGTTGAGGGTCATGCTGCTTGTTGCCTGCTCCACGAATCAATAGAAAATCAGTGAAGCGTTGACTTTAAACTGTAAAACTGCTGCTAACTCACTGATGACCTAGAAGCAGCAGGACAATGGTGGATTATCTCTGCATCTGGTCCTTTAAGACCAGGACCTGGATCTTTACTGGGTCAAGTGCAGCCAGATTCTATAAAACCAGCATCCAGATTAGTTCCAGTCCAAATTAGGCTCCTGATTGGTCCAGTTAAATATAATAAACGTGTACAACCAGTATTTATTTAGCTTTTTATTAATAAAATGTAAAGGCATTAATGATTAATCTCCATTGGTCAATTATCTGTAGTAGTGAATTTATTATAATCTTATAATTATAATAGTAATTAATTAATTAGTTCTATAAAAGGAAAGATTATATTTTAAAAAGAAACTTGGATTCCATTTATAACCATATAAGGACAATTAAATGTTGCCTTGAACTTAAAAGTGACTCAAATCGACTAATTAATTACCCAAAATACTTGGCAATTAAAGTAACCATTGGCAACCAATCAATTAGTTGATTAATCAATTGGTTGCCAATGGTTACATAGGCAATGGTTACATTGGCAACCAATCGATTAGTTGATTAATCGTTTGGTTGCCAATGGTTACATAGGCAATGGTTACATTGGCAACCAATCGATTAGTTGATTAATCGTTTGGTTGCCAATGGTTACATAGGTAATGTTTACATTGGCAACCAATGTAACTATTGGCAACCAATCAATTAGTTGATTAATCGATTGCTTACCAATGGTTACATTGGCAACGGTTACATTGGCAACCAATGTGTAACCATTGGCAACCACTCAATTAGTTGATTAATTGATTGCTTACCAATGGTTACATTGGCAACCAATGTATTTATTGGCAACCAATGTAACCATTGGCAACCAATCAATTAGATGATTAATCAATTTGTTGCCTATGGTTACATTGGCAACCAATGTAAGCATTGGCAACCAATCGATTAGTTGATTAATCGATTGCTTGCCAATGGTTACCAATCGATTAATTTGGCAATTAATGTAACCATTGGCAACCAATCGATTAATCAACTATGTGAAAATTCCAAAATTGAAAGACTTGAAATATAATTTTATTATCTTTTGAGAGCTGCAACAGCAAATTTTACTATTTTGATAATAAAATATTCATTTAGGTCATTAAAATAATTAAATTGGTCAAATATTTGGTGGATTCACATTGTCAAATTTGAGAATTTGACTTAGATGATGAGTAAACTGATTATTAAAACATTTGCATGTTGCTGTTTTTCTTATAACTGTGCTTCATCTCTACGTTCTGAATGTTTTTTTAGATTCATATGCACTATATGACCAGTCTGTTCTGCCACTGCTCATAACTCTGTTTCTGGAACCTTCTTCCCCTCTTTTTTTTTATTTTTTCCATCCCTTCATCTTTTTTTCTGTCTCTTCATCACAAACGTTTGTTTTATAGGAGGAAGGTGAACTGCAGGTTTGTGAAGCTTCTCTGAAAATCCCGTTTCTTGTCCGTCTGCTTGTGTGCTCATGTCACCTGAAGCGTATTTAACTGCACTGTAATATCACGTTTCACAATAAAAGTCACAGAACCTCATAACTCCATTACCCACAATCCTTCAGTAGTGGAAAAAAAAAAAAAAAAGGGACGTTTGTCAGAAGCTTTGCAGCACTACAAACCCAATTTAACCCATTTAAGCCCATTGGAAACTGTTGTTTTCTACTCAAAATATAAAATATAACTGCTACTTCCTGTCACATGACGCCATCAACTTCCTGTCACTTCCCCCCAATAATACGGTGGAGATAAACCTTCTAGAAACAGTCATTTTATTTAAATTATTATGATTTTTCAACCCTGACATGTATATATTTATTGAATCAAGCCTCTGTCTTTGTCTTTGTTTATGGGCTAGCATTAAAATGCTATTTTAGAACACAAAAATAGGGAAAAATAGATATATAACATGATTGTTAATGACTTAACTGCTATATTTTAACACATTGGGCTTAAATTATGAAGGAAACAAGCTAAATTTTCCTGTTATTCTTCATTCTAGTGCTGCAAAGCTGCGTTAGCTCACTCCCGGATAAAGTTTAGCATAAAAGCACCATCCCTCCTGTCATCATACCTACATGAATGCATGTTTTTCTTCTATTATAGTTATTACGTATTATTTTATAGCAGCAGATGCACTCAGACTTTGAGTTTATCAAGTTTCTCCAGGAAGTTTAACTAGCATACTGCGAAAAAATGCTAAATGACTAGCATCAAATCTATTACATTTATGCTGTTGAGACACTTGATAAACACTGAGTCTAGAGTTTAGTTTTGTATTTATTTATGTTTTGGTCGTAGACGTGTTATGATCTTCTATAAACTGAGTGTTCTGGTTGGTTATTACAGGGAAGGCGACTGGTGGCTGGCGCGCTCCCTGACCACCGGCGAGAGCGGCTACATCCCCAGTAATTATGTGGCTCCGTCCGACTCCATCCAGGCAGAAGAGTAAAAAAAACTGCTTTTTTATCATTTTCTCTTTGTCCTGTCTGTGAATTATCACCTGAATATAGGAATTTAAGTGTTTTTCAGCTTTTTATCTCAACGGGATTTCAGCTCTTAAAGGTACAGCGTGTGGTTTGTGGCGACACCTAGTGGCAGTGGTGGAAAGTACCTCAAATACTCTTTTACTTAAGTATTTTCATTTGATGATACGTCTAGTCAACTACATTTCAGACTTTCTTCTCTACAACATTTATATAAAGCTTTAAGATGAAGATTTGACATAGAATATTGTGTTACGTGTATTAAACAAACATGTAATACACATTTTTTACTGTATAATTTAATATATTTTACTATTAATCCACCTAAAATCCTCAAATTGAAATGTTGTAAAGCTTTTTACACAACTACATTTATTCAAGAGCTTCGGTTACTTTTCAGATTAGTAGATTTTTACATACAATAATATTTTTTTTCTGTTTAAATTGAGTATTTTATTATGAAAGCATGTCAAACGCCCCAAAAAACTGTTTATTTTACCGTAAGGTAATAAAATACAAGCCTCATTTTGACTCATAAATTATATATATATATAATCTAATTCTGTTGAATCCATTCTGCTAGATGCCACTAAATCATACACACTGGACCTTTTAAAGAAATGGTTTGACTGTTTATTGGTACCAAATTTGTTAGCTTAGCTTAGCTTAGCATGAAGACTGGAAACAGAGCTAAAGAGCTAGCATGGCTCTGGCCAAAGAAAATTAAATCTGGCTACTAGAACATTTACATTTTAGAGTTTACACGAAAAAATGTAATATATTTTCTTCAGACAGAGCCTGGCTAGCTGATATTTAAGCTAGCTTTATGCTAAGCTAAATTAAGAAAAAAAAATCCCCAAATATCTTCTTTTTTTTGTGATTTAATGACTGTTTATTGTTTATACTGTTTATACATCGATTTCTTTCTACCCCTGTTAGCCTCGCACCGCTAATCTTTACATGCTAACCTGCTTGCTTCTGAAAAACAGCTACAAACAACTAACTATATTACAACTCCATTTCTTACCTTTGCCTTCTTCCTCTCCAGTCATCTCAGACTGACTCTAGAGTCCAGGTAAGCAGCTGTTATAGGCCTCAGTTTGCATGTTTTATGCGTTAGACTCTCTAGACGTGATTATTTCACTAAAACCCTCTCGCTCAGTCGTTCCTTCTCTTCCACCGACGTACGTCGTTGCTGCTTCGACCGACCTGACCCGCGTTTTCTGTCTCGCCAGGTGGTATTTCGGCAAAATCACACGCCGCGACTCCGAGAGGCTGCTGCTAAGTTTAGAGAACAGGAGGGGGACTTTCCTGGTGAGGGAGAGCGAGACCACCAAAGGTTCGTCTACAAACACTCATTATTATCAATAATAATAAGGATATTTAGTAAAATACCATATTAGCTACCACATATTAAATATCTACCTTATTAGATATTTAGCTGTGCCAATTAGTCAATTAATCGATTAGTGGTCAACTTTTACATTAATAGCCAACTATTTTGATAATCGATTAATTGATTTGAGTCATATTTAAGAAGAAAATGTCCAAATTCTCTGGTTCCAGCTTCTCTTCTCTGATTATTTCCTGGTTTCTTTAGTCTCTATAATAATAAACTGATGACTGAAACTTCACAGGATCTAGAAAGGAACCCTGAGGAACCCCACATTTGATTTGACATCAAACTATTTTGGTAATCAACTTGAGTAATTTTCAAGAAGAAAATGTCCAAATTCTCTGGTTCCAGCTTCTCTTCTCTGATTATTTCCTGGTTTCTTTAGTCTCTATAATAATAAATTGATGATCTTTGGGTTGTGGACAAAAAAAGACATTTTAGGTTCAATCTTCAGCTTTTGGGAAACCATAAACCAAACGACTAATTGATTATTCATTTCAATAATCACTGGATCAAACTATTATTGAAATCGTTGTTAGTTTCAGCTTTTCTCTTCCTGCCACCAGACAACAGAGAGATATCATCCAGTTTTCATTGCATTTGCATAATTAGACATCAAACGTTTACGCCTGACGTCAAACAGACTGATAAATCTGTCGACTTCTTTTAATCTCAGTCGATTAATCACAAGCTAACGAACACCGATACTGATCCTAAATGAAAACTTTCAGGTATGTAGCTGCACCTGTTTTGAGTTTAACTCTGTTGTTGTTTCAGCATCACATCATCCAACAGTTATTTCTGCTTCTAATGGGAACATTTTGTTCTGCAACATCCACGACTCACAATAAGTTCCTCTCACCGTGACCCTTTAACTTACCGTGAGTCGTGGACTTGCTCTGACTTTACTTTTGCATCATTATACAGTGATTTTTTCTACTTTTTTTCAAACACAGCTTCCTTCTCCACGCTGTTTTTTTTCTACCCTGAACTGAAATGTTCAGATCTCAACGTGATATTTGCATTTTCGCGTATTTTCTCCGGCGGTAAGACATGACGCCCCGCTGCTCGCTGGGTACACAGGAGGAGAACCAGGCGGTTTCTGGCGGTGGTGGATTGGGGGGTTTTGAAGGCTGGATGTGACGCCTGTGGGACTGAGTGTGGAGATAGCTGTGATAGGCAGCTGCACCGTCCCTGTGGGTTCAGCTGCCTCCACATATGTGTGTGTCTGCACTTGTAAATCAGAGGATTCCTGTTACAGGATATGTATCCAGCAGCCTGAGCTCTGCAGGAATGAGATGAGCGACAGGGCGGGGCTGTTGGGGTTGTTGGGTTGTTGGGGGGTGTAGATGGATGAGTTTGGAGGTTGTGGCTGGTTGAGCCTGGACAGATTTAGGTCGCGTCGCTCCGGTTCAAACGGTAAAAAGAAGGCGGAGGCGTCGCCTCGGGTCACCACCGTGACTCAGGAGGAGGTTTTACTGGAGTGACGCTGCCCTCTGGTGGAGAAATGGGCTCATTCTACATGAAATGTTCATTTTTTAACCCTATACCTCATGAAATATTACTGAGACATGATAAAAAAAATGTTTTGAATGTTTTTATTACTTAGAGTGGCCTAAACAATAGATATATTTAAGAAATATGAGAAACCGTTGTAGGTAGGTTGTATAGACTAGGAATTCACCACATTTGCATTTTGTTGGAATATGGCAGAAAGTCTATTTAACAATATTAGAAAAAAGCATTAAACATTTCCAACATTTTGAATAAAACCTTTAGTTGTGAGACACTGATGCTCACATGAGCTAGTAGGATATCCTGGTCCTAGAATGTCCTTCAAAATAAAAGCCCCCTTTTCATGCAAATGAAAATGAAGGTAAAGTAATTGTTGCCATATGGCAACACTAATGTTATAAAGTTAATTTGAGTGGTTAAATATCTTGTATTCAGTAAAACTGGTTGAATATTAGTTAGAAATATCTTATTCCATTGGCAGATATTTTTAGTTATTTAAGGTTTTCAAAGAATTACAAGATAAAAAGTCCATAATCTCAATATTGGACCAATTGTACCAAAAAACAAGACATTCTCACATGTTAAGATTTAACTATTTGCAGTGTAGCCTCCATATTTAAATTCTCCCCAACTCTATATTTCATTTTCACGTCTATAATTTAACAATAATCAATGGTCTCCCCTGGAATAAGACTAAATTCATGAACATATTTTTTCGAGGTTAATTTTTCCAATGGTAAAAAAAACCCACTGAAACTTCAAGTTGAAGGAGTTTTTCAAAGTAAAAGCATATATTTCACGGTGTTTCTTTCTGTAATGAAGACGTGCTCCATCATTTCTCCTGCTTCCTTCTTCTCCCAGGTGCCTACTGTCTGTCTGTGCTGGACTATGACAACACCAAAGGTCTGAATGTGAAGCACTATAAGATCAGGAAGCTGGACAGCGGCGGTTTCTACATCACGTCACGTACTCAGTTCAGCACCCTGCAGCAGCTCGTCAACCACTATCGCAGTGAGTGTTCTCCCGCCTCCGTTTGTCTCCGTTCGTTCCCTTTTCGTGTCCGTTGTTCATACCGTGCGATGTTTCCTCAGAACACGCCGACGGGCTGTGTCACAGTCTGTCGGACATTTGTCCCGTCCTGAAGCCTCAGACTCAGGGATTAGCCAAGGACGCCTGGGAGATTCCCCGAGAGTCGCTGCGTCTGGACCTCAAACTGGGCCAGGGCTGCTTTGGAGAGGTCTGGATGGGTGAGTTCTGATCTAATCCATTTATTACACATGAGAATTGGGTCTTTCTATGGTAGGATTGAGTCTTTATGTGGTAGGGTTGAGTATTTATGTGGTAGGGTTGAGTATTTCTATGATAGGGTTGAGTATTTCTATGGTAGAGTTGAGTATTTCTATGGTAGGATTGGGTCTTTTTATGGTAGGGTTGAGTATTTATGTGGTAGGGTTGAGTATTTCTATGGTAGGATTGGATCTTTTTATGGTAGGATTGAGTCTTTATGTGGTAGGTTTGAGTATTTCTATGGTAGGATTGGGTCTTTTTATGGTAGGGTTGAGTATTTATGTGGTAGGGTTGAGTATTTCTATGGTAGGGTTGAGTATTTCTATGGTAGGATTGAGTATTTCTATGGTAGGATTGAGTATTTCTATGGTAGGATTGAGTATTTCTATGGTAGGATTGAGTATTTCTATGGTAGGATTGAGTATTTCTATGGTAGGATTGAGTATTTCTATGGTAGGATTGAGTATTTCTATGGTAGGGTTGAGTATTTCTATGGTAGGATTGAGTATTTCTATGGTAGGATTGAGTATTTCTATGGTAGGATTGAGTATTTCTATGGTAGGATTGAGTCTTTATTGGTATGATTGAGTTTTTGTGGTATGATTGAGTTTTTGTGGTATGATTGGCTATTTCTATGGTAGGATTAGGTCTTTTTATGGTATGATTGAGTATTCCTATGATAGGATTGGGTATTTCTATGGTAGGATTGGGTCTATTTATGGTAGAGTTGAGTGTTTTTATGGTAGGATTGAGTATTTATGTGGTATGATTGAGTTTTTATGGTATGATTGGGTATTTCTATGGTAGGATTGAATGTTTCTAAGGTACGATTGAGTCTTTTTAGGCATGAATACCTTTTTTTGGTGGTAGAATGGAGTATTTTAATGGTACAGTTGAGTATTTCTATGGTACAATTGTGTATTTCTATGGTACAATTGAGTTTTTATGGTACAATTCAGTATTTCTACTGTACAAAAGAGTATTTCTAAGGTACGATTGAGTCTTTTTTGGCATGAATACCTTTTTCGGGGTTCAATGGAGTCTTTTAATGGTACAGTTGAGTATTTCTATGGTACAATTGAGTCTTTATGGTACAATTCAGTATTTCTAATAGAGTATTTCTAAGGTACGATTGAGTCTTGAATACCTTTTTCTGTGGTATAATTTTATGATACAGTTGAGTATTTCTATGGTACAATTGAGTCTTTATGGTACAATTCAGTATTTCTACTGTAAAGTAGAGTATTTCTAAGGTACGATTGAGTCTTGAATACCTTTTTCTGTGGTATAATTGAGTCATTTTATGATACAGTTGAGTATTTCTATGGTACAATTCAGTCTTTATGGTACAATTCAGTATTTCTAATAGAGTATTTCTAAGGTACGATTGAGTCTTTTTTGGCAAATACCTTTTTTTGTGGTACGATTGCGTATTTCTACTGTACAGTACAGTATTTCTAAGGTATGATAGTCTTTTTTTGGCATGAATTCATTTGTCTATGGTATGATTGAGTACATTACAATTGGGTTTTTGAAAGGTACTTGATTGTTTTCTACAATATAACTGAGGTTTACTATGGTACGATTGAGTCTTTCTCTGGTACAACTGGATTTTTCTATCGTACTATTTTTTGGAGTTTTTCTATGGTTGTCTATGACAGGACTGAGTTTTTCTACAGTATGATTGAGTTTTTCTATGGTACAATTGAGTCCTTTTACATTACAATTGAGTTTTTGAAAGGCACTTGATTGTTTTCTACACTATAACTGAGTCTTTCTATGGTATGACTGGATGGTTGTCTATGATACTATTGAGTTTTACCATGGTATGACTGAGTATTTCTTTTTCTTCCATCAGGAACATGGAACGGTACAACACGGGTGGCGATAAAGACCCTGAAGCCCGGGACCATGTCTCCTGAAGCCTTCCTGCAGGAGGCCCAGGTCATGAAGAAACTCCGACATGAAAAACTGGTCCAGCTCTACGCCGTGGTGTCTGAGGAACCCATCTACATCGTTACAGAGTACATGGGCCAAGGTCAGCATGGATCCTGTGTGGAAACTCAAAACCAGAACCAGTACTTTCACATTATGGCTCAGGAAGCCAATCAGAACCAAATCCACAAACAGTAGGATGCGTTTACTGCAGCGAAGACGTTACAAATGTCGACAAATACAACTGTTTGTGTTATATAAGGAACAACAATTAAACTGATTATTATTTGCATGTGTCATGCTAACAGGAAGTTTACTGGACTTCCTGAAAGGCGACATGGGGAAGATGCTCCGCCTCCCTCAGCTGGTGGACATGGCGTCTCAGGTCAGAACAGATCCTTGTCTTTTCTTTGTAGAATCAGCATTAATTTAAATGTCCTCCAGTAAAGATAACTCCTGGTCCTCAGATCGCCTCAGGGATGGCGTACGTGGAGCGGATGAACTACGTTCACCGAGACCTGAGAGCTGCAAACATCCTGGTGGGAGACAACCTGGTCTGTAAAGTGGCTGATTTTGGTTTGGCTCGACTCATCGAAGATAACGAGTACACGGCCAGGCAAGGTGAGTTAATTAGGTCACCTGTTCACCTGTTTACCTGTTCACCAGTTCACCTGTTCACCAGATTGCCTGTTTAAACGTCTTTTTGAAACAGTAGCATGCAGTCGCCCCCTTGTGGCCCAACTGTTGTAAAACACATGCTTAAGTGCCCTCTAGGAGCCAACAACCATGCTCAAAAGCCCTCTAGTAACTAAAATGCATTTAAAGTGCTAAAATGCTAAAGCTAAAACATGTTTTACATTTGCTAAAGTGCCCTCTAGGAGTCAAATAGTGTGCTCAAGTTCTGTCTAGGAGTCAAAAACCATGCTCAAATGCATTGTAGGAATAAAATGCATGTTAAAGTGTCCTCTAGGAGGTCAAATGTGTGCTTAAGTGCCCTCTATGAGCCAAAACAGCTACTAAAGTGCCCTCTATAAGTTAAAACAGCTACTAATGTGCCCTCTTAGAGTCAAAATGCATGCTGAAATGCCTTCTAGGAGCCAAAACATGTGCTAATGTGCCCTCTCAGAGCAAAATGTGTGTTAAAGTGCCCTCTAGGAACCAAAACATGTGCTAAAGTTACCCCTAGGAGCCATAATGTGTGCTAAAGTACCCTCTAGGACCAAAAAGGGCATTAAAGTGCCAGCTCAGAGAAGAACACATGCTAAAGTGCCCTTTTGGGGGCTAAAAACACGGGTAAAATGCTCTTTTGGCAGCCAAAACTTCAGCTAAAGTGCCCTCTAGGAGCCAAAACAAATGTCCTATAGGAGGTCAAATATGTGCTAAAGTGCCCATTAGGAGCTAAGATGCATGTTAAAGTACCATTAAGAAGCTAAAATGTGTGCTTAAGTGCCCTCTATGAGACAAAATACCAACTAAAGTGTCCGCTAGAAGCCAAAACATGTGCTAAAGTGCCCTCTTAGAGCCAAAATGCATGCTAAAGTGCCTTCTAGGATCTAAAATGCAGATTAAAGTGCCCTCTAGAAGCCAGAACCATGCTCAAAAGCCCTAGGAGCTAAAATGTACGTAAAAGTGCAAAAATGCTAAAGCTAAAACATTTGCTAATGTGCCCTCTAGGAGCCATAATGTGTGCTAAAGTGCCCTCTAGGAACCATAATGTGTGCTAAAGTGCCCTCTAGGAACCATAATGTGTGCTAAAGTGCCCTCTAGGAACCAAAACAAGTGCCATTAACAAGCTAAAATGTGTGCTTAAGTGCCCTCTATGAGTCAAAATACCCACTAATGCAGGTTAAAGTGCCCTCTAGGATCTGAAATGCTGGTTAAAGTGCCCTCTCGAAGACAAAACCATGCTCAAAAGCACTCTATGAACTTAAACACATGCTAAAGTGCCCTTTTTAGAGGCAAAATGCATGCTAAAGTGCCTTCTAGGATCTAAAATGCAAGTTAAAGTGCCCTCTAGGAGCCAGAACATGTGCTAAAGTGCCCATTAGGAGCTAAAACACATGTTAAAGTGCCATTAAGAAGCTAAAATGTGTGCTTAAATGCCCTCTAGGAGCCAAAACCTGAGCTAAAGTGCCCACTTTATCTGCCATCTTTGCAGGAGCGAAGTTCCCCATCAAGTGGACGGCTCCTGAAGCTGCTCTGTACGGACGCTTCACCATCAAATCTGACGTGTGGTCGTTCGGGGTCCTGCTGACGGAGCTGGCGACTAAAGGCCGGGTCCCGTATCCAGGTAAGATTTATTTCACACGGGGAAATCCACCCGGTTATTTGTTCAGGCCAAAGTTCTTTTATCAGCTGCAACTATGCTGCACCCATCAGATGTTAGTTTACTAGTCATAAAATATCATAGGACTCAATCTGTGACCATGAAAAATGACCTATTTTATTTTTAAGAAATTAAAAATATTTGTTCCTTTTTTATTTCACTCATAATGTACTTCATAATTTCATAATAAAATAAAAATAAATAAATTTAATAATAAAAAAAATAATAATTAATTATTATTATTTATTATTATTATTCTATAATTTATTAATAAAATAATAATTTAATTAAAAAAAATAATAAATACAAAAAATACAAATAATTTCATACAGTCAAGTTTTTATTAAAATGTAAAATAAAAGTATTTACACAATATTGCATCTTCTATATCATCTTATTATATTCTAGGAGGATTCTGTGTCATTTCCAATCTAAACTAATTATAATTAATTATTATTAATTATATAAGTAATTATTTCAATATTAAGTTGAATTATTTTATTAAATGAAATTAATTATTATTTATTTATCTATTGGCAGATTGTTTTGCTTTTTTCAGGTTTTATTTCTTGATTTTAGTAAATTTTTTTCATTATATTATTTAAAAATAAGACAAAATATCAAAGTTATTAGATATAAAAAATACAAAAAATAAAACTGCCTTTAAAAAATGTAGATAAGAATATTCTAGAATGCTAGAAGTGCTAATCACAGTTATAAATGATTATATATATTATTATATATTCCCATTTTACATGTATAATTTATCATTTTAACATAAAGTTGTGTATTTCAGGTGTTCTATTATCATATTTCACTTCTATTTGTGTGTTAGAGGAAACCTCCTGCAGCATCAATAAACTCTCATCTTATCTCAGGTTTTATTGCAGCGATAAGCGGCGGCGGCGTCTTTTAACCCCGCGTTCTCTTCCCTTTCCTCAGGCATGGTGAACCGGGAGGTCCTGGACCAGGTGGAGCGAGGCTACCGGATGCCGTGTCCGGCCGAGTGTCCCGAGTCCATGCACGAGTTGATGCTGACCTGCTGGAGGAAGGAGCCCGAGGAGAGGCCCACCTTCGAGTACCTGCAGGGCTTCCTGGAGGACTACTTCACCTCCACGGAGCCGCAGTACCAGCCCGGAGAGAACCTGTAGCCGCCAGCCGCGTGTGTGTGTGTGTGTGTGTGTGTGTGTGTGTGTGACGGGGCAGCAAAGCCGACATCATTCTGGGTACAATCAGTCATTTTCTGGATTTTTTCTTTTTGGTTTTTTCGACGCCTGCACCGCCACGTTAATGTAAAAAGTCCTCGTCCTGCTGAAAACTTCAGGATTTGTGTGTTTTTTTTGGATTTTTTTGGATTTTTAAGGCTCCGTCTTCCATTTTTCAAACGTTTTCCAGCAGCAGTTTGGGATCTACAGTCATTTACAAGGATATCATGGATTTAAATCTTGTTTTTTTTATTATTATTATTATTATTATTGTGTTGTTAGAACCTGGATCAACTGGAAAAGTATTTTTATCGCTGTGAGGAGAAAGAGGAATCTTCAGCTTCCTTTTTTATTTCTAATTAATTGTGACGTTTCTCGCAAAAGAAAATAAATGAATAAAAGAAACAGCTACTGATCACTAAAGGTCATCTCAGGACAGAGAAGACTAGAATTCTGCTGCGAGGATTTTTGTGCCAATGAAAATCTCTTTTACTTCCTTCTACTGTGTGAAAGTGTATTTTACTACTCAGAACTCTATTCTTATGAATGAAGTTTGAGTTTCAAGCAAAGACTCTGAGGGGGGAAAATAAAAAAAAAAAAAAAAAACACTGTTTATCTGAGATCCTGCACCTCCAGCTCTGGATTCCAGATTCTGATTTTTATTTTTCAAGCATAAAAAAAGACAAAAAAAAAGAGAAAAATCAGGTGAATCTTATCTTCCTTCATGCCTCCTTTTAATTCTGACCTTAATGAATATGGATTTATATTTTTAACCAGTATTTCCCTTATTACAGTGCATTATTTCAGCACAATCGTACACTGGAGATATTATATTTCTACATAAATATAAAAAAATAAGCAGGGTGACACTGTGGTAATGCCTCCTCCGGCCTGTAGGGGGCAGACCTGAAACTTCCCAAACATGCAGCATGTATAGCAAAGAAATTGGCATCTTGAATTAATTGTAAATATCCTTTATTTTATTTTTTTTTGTACATATAACCTTTATAATTTATTCCTTTTTAAAAAATAACCCGATTGATTGATTATTTTTGCTTTCGGCATCATCGTTGTTGTGTTAATGGTACTTTTTATGGGTTAAATAACATCCGATAATACTGATATAAATATATTAAACACTTTTAGGTTTGTGCACGTATTTCTGTGAATTGATTCGTTTCTTTTCGACACAACAGCAACGACCTGCTTAGCTGAAATTTACCAGCGTTAAATAATACAATCGAAACCATAGAAACTGTTTACGTCATGATATTCTACTCAATCATTTCCTGGTGCTGCTTCAGAAGCTGGAGAACGAGCTCGTTAACATCCAGATGTTGAGATGAGGAGGTAAAATGGGTTTTTACTGCAAGTTCTGACACAAATGTGAATAAATTCATCTAAAGAGACGAGTCGGATCAATAGAGATGTACACGTTTAAAAAAAATGGCTGCCAAAAATACGTTAAATACACTAAATTTCACTTGTAGATGCACATACATGTAAAATACTGTAAATATAGTTATCAAAATGTGGTTATTTCCTTTAAAAACTTGCTTTTCTTTAATAAAAAGGTGAATAATTGGCTGCAAAAATGACTTGATAGACTTGATTCCTGTTTATTTGGATTCTTTGACCTTAAAATTGTAGAATTACACTCAAACTTTCTAATTATAGACTAAATAAACCAGGAAATAATTAGAGAATAGCAGCGAATTTACACTTGACTCAAATAGATTTTCATAATAATTGATAATTATAATCGAGATAAAGATAAAGAAAGAAGAACAGTCGATTAATCGATTAGTTGCATTCCATTAATCACCAATTATTTTGATAATCTGTAAATATAGTCATGCATTTCCATCAATAAACACGTTTGGATCCAAAATAACTCTCATATTGCACATTTACTTGTATTTTTTTGCATAAATTGCTGCTAAAATCTTGTTAAGCATAAAACTTTTTGAACTTAATTCCTGTTTATTTGGATTCTTTGACCTTAAAATTGTAGAATTACACTCAAACTTTCTAATTATGGACCAAAGAAACCAGAAAATAATCAGAGAAGAGAAGCTGGAACCAGAGAATTTGGACATTTTCTACTTTAAAATGACTCAAATCGATTAATCGATTATCAAAATGGTTTAATGTCAAATCAAATGTGGGGTTCCTCAGGGTTCCTTTCTAGATCCTGTGAAGTTTCAGTCATCAGTTTATTATTATAGAGACTAAAGAAACCAGGAAATAATCAGAGAAGAAGGAACCAGAGAATTTGGACATTTTCTTCTTAAAAAATTACTCAAATCGATTATTTGATTATCAAAATAGTTCGATGTCAAATCAAATGTGGGGTTCCTCAGGGTTCCTTTCTAGATCCTGTGAAGTTTCAGTCATCAGTTTATTATTATAGAGACTAAAGAAACCAGGAAATCAGAGAAGAGAAGCTGGAACCAGAGAATTAGGACATTTTCTTATTTAAAAAACAACTCAAATCGATTATTTGATTATAAAAATTGTTGGCAACTAATCGATTAATCGACTAATTGTTGCAGCTTTCACCAACAGCATAAAATTAATATCTTACGGTTTGTAAAAACAATTCAACGAGATTAAAGAGACAGTTCATCAGAACAAACCTGGTTTTAGTGGAACATTAGAAGAAACTAGAAAATAATCAGAGAATAGCAGCGAATTTACACTTGAGACAAGGATTATTCTTATAATCGAGAAGAAATTGATTAGTTGCATTCCATTAATCACCAATTATTTTGATAATCTGTGAATATAGTCATGCATTTCCATCAATAAACACGTTTGGATCCAAAATAACTCTCATATTGCACATTTACTTGTATTTTTTTGCATAAATTGCTGCTAAAAGGACTTGAATCCTGCTTATTTGGATTCTCTGACCTTATTAATGGGCATTTACACAGCAAATACACAAGTAAAGCAACAAAAAGCTGCCTGTATCTGACTTTATCTTTGGGTAAATTTATTCCTTTGGTTTAATTTGAGTCCTTCTACTCCAGTCAGAGGATGATGATGATGATGTTGGGATGAAGGAGCTTCTCTATGTCCTGTGGACATGTGGTTTAAACGGTTAAATCAGCATGAGCAGCATGGCTGGAGTCGGTTTATCTTCTTATCCCCGACCTGTATCAGTGAATGTTGATGAGGAAAATGAGATCAAACGTTGGGGCTGAGGCTGTCCAGGACTCGTCCTGTGGGGTTTGTGGGTTTCCTTCCTCTCTATGCATCTATTTTTTAAATCTGATATTCCTGCAGTGTATCCTCTTTTCTACTGTATTCCACGGGAATTCTCGGATAAATGATAAATGGCTCTTTGTTAAATCTACTGAATATTGTTGGGATTTGAATAAAATTTGTATATTGAACTTCTGCGTCCTACAGTTTTCATTATGGGATGAATGAGTTTGTGTTAATATGACTCTAAAAGGTGAGATTTAGTGTTAATATGTTAATATATGCAATGATTTCTGCTGTTATAGATACTTAAATAAATAGAATATCATGAAAAGGTGTTTTTTTTCATTATCTTTAATCCATAATACTCAAAATGACAAGAAATCAAGGTGTAGAATATTTAAAGTTATGTGTAATGAACCTATAGAATCTATGATTTTCACTTTCTGAAAAATATACTTTTTCACCATATTATAATTATTTGAGATGCAGATAAAATAAATTTATTATTAAAATAAATATATATATAATAACTAATATTAAACTAATATAACAATATTATAAGTAAAACAACATTTACATTAATTCAAGAAATTATTATTTATTTATTATTTATCTCTTTATTTAATTTTTTCTATTATCAGTCTATTTATTCATTTATTTTATCTAATTATTAATATATAATATTTGTCTATTTTATCTATATGTCTATTTTTTATTTATTTATTTTTTATATTCATCTATTTATTTATTTATAGATTTTTCTCTATTATCTATCTAATTACCCGTCATTTATTTATTTTATCTATTTATCTATCTATCTATTTATCTATTAATTTATTTTATCTATATATCTGTCTATTTATTTATCTATTTATTTATTTTATCTATTTATCTGTCTATTTATTGATTTATCTATTTATTTTATCTATTTATCTGTCTATTTATTTTATCTATTTATCTGTCTATTTATCTATTAATTTATTTTATCTATATATCTGTCTATTTATTTATCTATTTATTTATTTTATCTATTTATCTGTCTATTTATTTATCTATTTATTTATTTTATCTATTTATCTGTCTATTTATTTTATCTATATATCTGTCTATTTATTTATCTATTTATTTATTTATCTATTTATTTATTTTATCTATTTATCTGTCTATTTATTTATTTATCTATTTATTTTATCTGTATATCTGTCTATTTTTATTTACTCATCTATTTATTCATGCACTTATTTAATTTTATCTATTATAAATATAGAATAAAAATAAAATATAAATAATAAATAAAGAATAGAAATACTATATACAATTTATCTGCCTATTTATTCATTTATTTTATTTAATTATCTATTTATCTATCTGAGGAGGGGCGGGGCTATGACGTCACTCTCCTCTCACTCACCTGTCCTTTCCTCGTGTCACGTGCCTGCAGCTCTCTCTCTCTCTCTCTCTCTCTCTCTCTCCAGAAACTCCCGGAAGCGGCTCCACTGCGCTCGTGCCAGTACTGATGTGTGCGCGCGCGCGTGGCTCAGGTGGCGAGGTGGAGTCCTCACGCGCCCTTCACCTAACAAAGCGAAAAACAAACAAACAAACAAACATGGCAGTTGTGACGGATATTGACGGCGGCATCAGGTAAAACATCAAAGCCTCTTCATGTTCCACGTGTTTAATTCAGTTTATTGAGACTTTTCTCTGATTTTTACACGTTAAACCTGTTTTTTTCTGTGTTTTAAAGTCGCTCCGTTAACTTTAATGACTTTAAATGAATTTCTAACGTGTTTTATTTGATATTTAATGCGTTTGGCTCATTAAATAACATCAACCGCAGCTGCTTCCTGCGCATTTATCAGCTTCCTATCGCTGTGAAGCGCTTTTAAAGGCGTTTGAGTCCGATTAAATGAGGAAATCCCGTATTTCTGACTCTTTCTATCGCTGTTTGTGCTAAAAACAACGTCCCAGGCTGCGGATAAAGCTGGATTCTACGTCCTGAAACGTGTCCAGACGCAACAGAAAGGTGAGTCAATCCGCATCAGTTCTAACCTGTTAAAATACCAAAAACTGGAGTTTTATCCATGAATCACATGAGAAAACATCAGCTACAACATGAAATTTACAATTTACTCCTGTTTCCTTATAATAAGATTAAATTATTACACTTTTTCTCACTTTTTGGACTTTTTCTTTCATAATTCTGACTTTTTTTTATCTCAAATTCTCTGAAAAACTTGAAATCTGCCAATAATTCTAATCAATATCGTACTAAATAAGTTATTTAGTACATTTAGTAAAGATTTTGCCCTCTGATAATTAATTTTTTTGCAATAAATCACATGAGAAAACCTCAGAAATGCTCAATTTAGTCTCGTTTTCTTATAATAAAATTAAATTATTTGACTATTTTTACCTCAAATTCTTTGAAAAACCTTGAAATAAGAAAATTATCTACCAATAATTCCAGATAATTCTAATAAATATTGAACTAATTGTACTGAATTCAAGATATTTCCCTCTGAAATAAATAGTTTTAATTTATAAATTGGATTTAAAATAGTTTTTTCATGAATTTATTCATAAATCCCAATAATACTATTTAATAATAGTTTAATTCATATTTTATTGGCTCATTTATATGATTTTATGCACAAATAATTGATCTTTTTGGACTTTTCTCTTATTAATCAGTGAACTTTCAGATAATTGCAGATAATTTCCATTTTGTTCTGATTTAATTCAGTTTTAAATTAAATATTTTTTATCTGTAATACAATAAAACTAATTAATCACATTTAAAGCTCCATTCATATGTGAAATCATGCTAAATTATAATATAATATTATTATTATTATTATACTGTCAGAGGTTTGACAAATAGAATTGACAGTAAATTTAACTATTTTTATAATAAATTAATTATTTAAAACCATTTAAAAGGTTTTATATCCTTTAACTTTGTCTTATATGTTGATTAAACATTAATTTAATGAATAAATGGTCTTTTTTTAAAATATTTTACACCATTTCCTCCATTTTATTTAAAGTTTTAAACCATGAGGAAGTATTTTTACGACGCCTACACCTTCTAATAATCATTATACTCCACCGTGTGTGTGACCTTTGACCTAACAATAAAAGAGACGTGTATTTAATGCTGCTCTACTGTGTTTTATCTGCTTATTCTGAGATAAATGAATTTAATTTAGCCTGAAATGAACCAAAAAGACGAGCTGTCAAAACTAAAAATAGCCGCACAGATCATTTTATTGTAGAGAAACGTCTTTAGCTGCTTTTATTCTCTGAGCTGTGGTTTAAAAAGCTGCAGAAGGAGAAGTTTTACTATGATTAACATCACCTTAAACCCACATTTGATAAATATAGTTCAGAGCTGGTGACAAATAAACATCATCATCGTGTGACTGCTGCTGTTGAGCAACGTCTGTGGAACAGATGAGTTTCTGTAGCCGGGAATAAGGCGGTTTATCAGTTTCCCTGCTATAAATGATGATAAATATAAAGGTGACTGGACTTAAACCTGGTATAAAACTAAAGCTACAACATGTGAGGGGACGACAGAAGAGCCGGAATCAGTTTATGTTGCTGTTATAGAGCAAATAGAGTTAGAATATTCAAAAAAAATCTATTATATTAACCGTTTTAATACCCGATCTATCAATTTGAGTCATTTTTTAAAGATGAAAACGTCTAAATTCTCTGGTTCCAGCTTCTTTTTAGTCTCTATAATAATAAACTGTTTGTCTGGACATTAAAAATGTCTAAATTTGGTCCAGATCCACCAGTGGAGAAGAAGAAGTGGATGTTCTAATCCCAAAAGTTACAAAAATGTCAACGATCAGCTGGAGACTAAAGGCTATAGGTGATATATTTACTGTAACTATGTTGATTAATTGATTTGGTGCCTATAATATGTTAATCACCAACTATTTTGATTATCAATTAATGGATTTCAGTCATTTTTCTGAGAAGAAAACGTCAAATTTCTCAGGATCTAGAACGGAACCCTGAGGAACCCCACATTTGATTTGACATCAAACTATTCTAATAATCGATTAATCAATTTGAGTAATTTTTAAGAAGAAAATGTCCAAATTCTCTGGTTCCAGCTTCTTTTTAGTCTCTATAATAATAAACTGTGTGTCTGGACATTAAAAATGTCTAAATTTGGTCCAGATCCACCAGTGGAGAAGCAAAAGTGGAGAGAAATTACTGTTCTAATCCCAAAAGTTACAAAAATGTCAACGATCAGCTGGAGACTAAAGGCTATAGGTGATATATTTAATGTAATGTCGTTTTTCTAAGAAGAAAACGTCAAATTTCTCAGGATCTAGAACGGAACCCTGAGGAACCCCACATTTGATTTGACATCAAACTATTCTAATAATCGATTAATCAATTTGAGTAATTTTTAAGAAGAAAATGTCCAAATTCTCTGGTTCCAGCTTCTCTTCTCTGATAATTTTCTGGTTTCTTTAGTCTCTATAATAATAAACTGTTTGTCTGGACATTAAAAATGTCTAAATTTGGTCCAGATCCACCAGTGGAGAAGCAAAAGTGGAGAGAAATTACTGTTCTAATCCCAAAAGTTACAAAAATGTTAATGATCAGCTGCAGACTAAAGGCTATAGTTGATATATTTAATGTAACCATGTTAATTAATTGATTTGGTGCCTATAATATGTTAATCAGCAACTATTTTGATTATCAATTAATGGATTTCAGTCATTTTTAAGTAGAAAATGTCCAAATTCTCTGGTTCCAGCTTCTCTTCTCTGATTATTTCCTGGTTTCTTTAGTCTCTATAATAATAAACTGATGATCTTTGGACAAAAAAAGACATTTTAGGTTGAATCTTCATCTTTTAGGAAACAATAATCACATTTTACACCATTTAATGAACCAAACAAATATTTAATTATATTTAATACAATAGTTAATTTAATGTAATGTATGTATAACATTTAAATGCTAAAAGCAAAAATATAAAAAAAAATATTAAAATACAAAAAATATTAAAATTATTTAAAAATACTAATTTAATTTTTTTTTCTTAATATAAATAATTTATAATAATTAGAAATTATTTAAAAACTACAAATACATACATTAAATACAAAAAAAAAATTATTTAAAAAATACAAAAAATTATTTGATTTTTATAAATGTCAGAAATTCTCTGGTTCCAGCTTCTCTGGTTATTTTAATATTAAGTATATTAAAGAATAAAAAGAAGATATTTAAACACATTGACAAGAGGAAACAGTATGATAATTTTCATTGATCTAATAACTCATTGACAGACGTGTGTTTCTTTGAAGCCTTTATATTCAGGTGTGTATTGTTCTCGTCTCTGTGGTGAGTTTGTCTAACACACACCTCCAGGATTGTTGTGGATTTACTGCAGTCAAACCTGTTTAAGGTAAAGAACGTGGTCGAGGAACGAGTGAAAGGCTGAAACGCAACAAACCAGAAGGGAACCAACAGTTTGGGCTTCTCATTTGTTTGGAAACTGTTTCATCATGTGGTGAAATTGCAAAATATCTGTGGTTTTTAATGGGCAGTGGTGAAAAGGGAAAAAACGGCACATATAGTGTGTTTTACCACAGAAGAGGGCACTTGAGTGTGCATTTTTACTCCCAACAGGGCATTTTAGCACATTTTCACTCATAAAGGGCATTTTTGCACATTTGTTGCTCCTGAAGGGCACTTTAGCATGCTTTTTAGCCTCTAAGGGGGCACTTAAGCATGCTTTTTGACACCTGGAGGGCACTTTAACATGCATTTTAACTCCTAGATGAACATTTTGGCTCCTACAGGGTAATTAAGCACACTTTGTAGCTCAGAGAGAGCACTTTAGCACACACTTTCATTCCTGGAGGGCACGTTAGTCTGCATTTTGGCTCCTGGGGGGCACTTAAGCAGGTGTTTTCACTCCTAGAAGGCACTTAAGAATGCTTTTTAGTGCACAAAAGGGCACTTTAACACATGTTTTTGCTCCTAGAGGGCACCTAAGAATGCTTTTAAGTGCACAAAATGGCACTTTAGCGCACAAAAGGGCACTTTAGCACATGTTTTTGTTCCTAGAGGGCACCTAAGAATGCTTTTTAGTGCACAAAAGGGAACTTTAGCGCATGTTTTGGCTGCATGAGGATATTTAATCACATGTTTTCACTCCTAGAGGGCACTTAAGAATGCTTTTTAGTGCACAAAAGGGCACTTTAGCACATGTTTTTGCTCCTAGAGGGCACTTAAGAATGCTTTTTAGTGCACAAAAGGGCACTTTAGCACATGTTTTTGCTCCTAGAGGCCACTTAAGAATGCTTTTTAGTGCACAAAGGGCACGTTAGCGCATATTTTGGCTGCATGAGGGCACTTGAGCACGTTTTTGCTCCTAGAGGGAACTTGAGCAACCTTTTTAAGTCCTGAGTTAGCATTTTAGCACACAATTTAGCTCCTAGAGGGCATTTTAGCACACACTCTCTCTCACACACACACCCCAGTATGTAACAGTACTAGTTCAGTGTCAGGTGGAGAACAGGCAGCAGACTGAGCAGCAGAGGAAGCTGCTGTGAAGTTACAGTCAGGATGTGGTTCCTGACTGTTAGATACAGGAAACTCATTTGTGTTTGTTCTCGTTAATCTTTGTTATTTTTCTTCTTGATGAGTCGAGCTGCTTTCTTCGGCCTGAACATCAGTTTCCTGCTGTGACAGAAGCTCCACCTAAAGCAAATGTTGACAGGAGATCAGCTGTAAACGCAGCAATGATGTGCTGTAATTTAACATGTGGAGTAGAACGTTGGTTTGATTATGTAGAAAACACCTAATTAACTAAATTAGAGGAAAACAGCTGTAACTAGATGCCAAAGATATCAAATGTGGGGTTCCTCAGGGTTCTGTTCTAGATCCTGTGAGGTTTCAGTCATCAGTTTATTATTATAGAGACTAAAGAAACCAGGAAATAATCAGAGAAGAGAAGCTGGAACCAGAGAATTTGGACATTTTGTTCTTAAAAACAACTTAAATCAATTTATCGATTAACAAAATAGTTGGTAACTAATAGATTAATCATAGTTTTAAGGTGTAACAGAAGTTTTTTTTGATAAAATATATATTTAAATCTAGACACTAAACAAATTGATTATTCTGTCAATTAATCTACTGACTATTTAAACAATTAATCAATAAATTCGGTTCATAAAATGGTGTCAAATGTGGATCATTGTTCCCCAAAATTGAAGATTTCAACTGTAAATATAGTTATGAATTTTCTGTCTCTTTAAATCAATGCCTTTGCATTAAAAAAACTGCTCATATTGCACATTCAGTGGTTATTTCCTTTAAAAATCTGCCTTTAAAATCGCTTTTTTAGACCTGATTCCTGTTTGTTTGGATTCTTTGACCTTAATAATGTACAATTACACTCAAACTTTCTAATTATAGACTAAAGAAACCAGGAAATAATCAGAGAAGAGAAGCTGGAACCAGAGAATTTGGACATTTTCTTCTTAAAAATTACTCAAATTGATTAATCGATTACCAAAATAGTTTGATGTCAAATCAAATGTGGGGTTCCTCAGGGTTCCTTTCTAGATCCTGTGAAGTTTCAGTCATCAGTTTATTATTATAGAGACTAAAGAAACCAGGAAATAATCAGAGAAGAGAAGCTGGAACCAGAGAATTTGGACATTTTCTTCTTTAAAAAGTGACTCAAATCGATTATTTGATTATTAAAATTGTTGGCAACTAATCGATTAATCGACTAATTGTTGCAGCTTTCATCAACAGCATAAAATTAATATCTTACGGTTTGTAAAAACAATTCAACGAGATTAAAGAGACAGTTCATCAGAACAAACCTGGTTTCAGTGGAACATTGATGTGATTTTCTATTGGTGTCAAGAACTGATTGAATTAGTCACTAACAGACATGATTAATCGATCAGCAGGAAATGAATCAATCAATCCTTATTTGTCTCTGGTGATTAAGGTGATCCAGTAGAAAGGAGAAAAGAAATAGATAAATTAAAGATATTCAGTTTAATATCATTTAAACCTATGAAAAGGTTAAAATTAGCAGTTTTTTAAAGTATAAGTGAAGGTTTTAGGATGTTAAAACCTATTTTAAGGATTTTTTTCCTCCCAACAAACTGGTAACCATAAGAACCAAAAAACTCAATATTTATGTGCTGGAGCTTCTGAACACAAATCATCTGGAACATTAAATCACATTTACTCTGTTTTTGAAGCCGTTACTGGACCCAAACATTCCAAAACGCCTGTTAACACATTAGGATTCACAACCCTTCACTTGCACTTGAGGGATAATTAGTAGCTGCAGCTGTGGAGGAATCAGACAAACAAACAGGTTTAAACAGGCAAAAGTCAGAGAGTCGCAACTGTGAGTCCAAACATCCTAATCTGGTTGTGTTTTTAAGTTGTAAATTTCCATAAAGTGGTGTTTACTCTGCCTCTGAGACTAATGACAGGCACATGTCCTCAGGCTGTTTGAGGATGAATCAGCTGTGGGCGGAGGAACCTCAGCGTGAAGAGGGTTGTAAAAGAAAAAAAACACACAGAGAGATACGAGTAGCTGCAGCAGCAACAACGTTAAAGAGGAAGTGAATGAGTCAACCAACCAGGTGACGAAGAAGTCTTTAAAAAAAAAAGACACCCTATAATTAGTCGAAGATGAGGAGGGGACTTCCTGTAACGCGGCAGGCCAACGACTTAAGAAGCCGGAGCAGCTCTATAGGTTTCAACAGGGAAACCGTGTGTAACCCTTCATTTCCAGTCAACTTCCATTCAGGACGGACAGGAACTTCTAAAAAAACGGTTTCTCTCTTTGTTTCTGCAGGTAACAGAGAAACCCAGGGAGCGCAGGACCAGGTCGAGCTGTCGGGGGTCGGCCATGGCCAACCAGGACCCCGACAACCCGTCCCACGCCGTCTTCGACCAGTTCGTCCAGGCCCGGACCTGCAGGGACGTCCAGCGCCACTTCGCCGAGCTCTGCCGGCAGCTGGACCTGGACCCGCAGGATTTCAGGGGCTTCTACGGCAAGCTGAAGGACCGGCTCAACTACTGGAAGGCCAAAGTCCTGTGGACCAAGCTGGACAAGAGGGCCGCTCACCCGGACTATCAGCAGAGGAAACCCTGCGCCAAGAATAAGGTGAAGTCTGAGTTTTTAAACCGACATGGAAGGTGAATTTCAAAGTATAACACAGAGAAATACATGTGCACAGCTCCTGGAGGGCACTTTACTTCACATTTCTACTCAGAGAGGGCACTTGATCATGCATTTTGGCTCCTTTCGGGCACATTAGGATGCTTTTAGCTCCTAAAAGGGCTCTTTAGCATATGTTTTGGCACTTTAGTACACATTTTGGCACCTAGAGGGCACTTTAGCATGTTTTTAGCTCTTAGAGGGCACTTTAGCATGTTTTTTGGCACCTAGAGGGCACTTTTGGATGGCTGTTTGAAGGACAAAGGCAAAAGGGTGAAAAATAGGGCATATACATGTCTTTTCCACTGAAGAGGGCATTTTAGCAAGTGTTTTGGCTGCCATGGCAGCACTTTAGCATGTGTTTTACCTCCAGAAAGGGCACTTCAGCATATGTTTTGGCTCCTAGAGGGCAATTTAGCACACGTTCTGGCTCCTGGAGGGCACTTAAGCACATGTTTTGTCTACTAGAGGGAACTTTAGCATGCTTTTTAGCTCCTAGAGGGCACTTTAGTACACATTTTTGCACCTAGAGGGCACTTCAGCGCACATTTCTACTCAGAGAGGGCACTGTAGCATATATTTTGGCTCCTAGAGGGAACTTTAGCATGTTTTTTGGCTCCTAGGGGGCACTTTTAGATGGCTCTTAGAAGGACAAAGGCAAAAGGGGGGAAAAAGGGCATATATGTGTCTTTTCCACTAAAGAGGGCATTTTAGCAAGTGTTTTGGCTGCCATAACAGCACTTTAGCATGCTTTTTACCTCCAGAAAGGGCACTTCGGCACATGTTTTGTCTACTAGAGGGAACTTTAGCATGCTTTTTAGCTCCTAGAGGACACTTTAGTACACATTTTTGCACCTAGAGGGCACTTCAGCGCACATTTCTACTCAGAGAGGGCACTGTAGCATATATTTTGGCTCCTCAAGGGCTCTTTAGCATGTTTTTTAGCTCCTAGAGGGAACTTTAGTATGCTTTTTGGCTCTTAGAGGGCACTTTAGCACATGTTTTGGCTCCTAGAGGGCATTTAGCACACATTTCTACTCAGAGAGGGCACTTTAGCATATATTTTGGCTCCCCGAGGGAACTTGAGCATGGTTTTTAGCTTCTAGAGGGCTCTTTAGCATGTTTTTTGGCTCCTAGAGGGCACTTGAGCACATGTTCTGGCTCCTGGAGGGCACTTGAGCACACATTTCTACTCAGAGAGGGCACTTTATCATGAACTTTGGCTCCTAGAGGGCACTTTTGGATGGCTCTTTGAAGGACAAAGGCAAATTTAGGTTCATATTTCAACTTCGGGAAACATTGACGACGTCGGCTGTTTTCCTGACCCTCAGTGTCTGGTTCTGGGTGCCGGACCCTGTGGTCTCAGGACGGCCATCGAGCTTTCTCTGCTGGGAGCTCAGGTCCTGGTGCTGGAGAAGAGAGAATCCTTCTCCAGGAACAACGTCCTCCATCTGTGGCCCTACACCATCTACGACCTGAGAGGCCTCGGAGCCAAGAAGTTCTACGGGAGGTTCTGCACCGGCTCTCTGGACCACATCAGTGAGTCCACTTCCATTATGAAGCACGACGGCTTCTGAAATATGAGCATATTTGCACTATAGCTGCAAGGATTAATCAATTAGCTGCTGCTATTTTATCAAAATGGACTAAATTTTGCTGCAGTAGTTACATTAATCACCAACTATTTAGGTCATTGAGTCATTTTTAAGAAGAAAATGTCTTGTGTCTTGTGATTTGGGATTTTTCTGCCAACACATGGATGAGAAAACCCGTAAAAGGATAAAAGATGGAATTTATAAATGGATTAACTAGTTTGCAAACAAAATCCCCAAAATTAGCTGCAACGAATAATCAATTAATCAATTAGTTCCCATCCATCACTATAGAAAATGTCTAAATTCTCTGGTTCCAGCTTCTCTTCTCTGATTATTATCTCTATAATAATAAACTGATGATCTTTAGGTTGTAGATTTATTTTATTCTATTTTAGTAGATTATTCTACAGATTATTAAAACTTTTAGCAGTTGTCATGGGAATTAAAGGCTCAATATGTTTCCTCATTAAAATGTTAATCAGATCTATGTTATATATTTTGTTGAGGACCTACATTATTACCAAAGCTGCAAGTAAATATTATATTAGTAGTTGATTAATCTATTGTTTATTTGTATAAACGATTAATCAATTAGTTGTTTGGTTCATTAAATAGTGTAAAATGGAAGATTCAACCTATATATATATATATATATATATATATATATTCTTTTTTAATAATATACATTTTTTTGTATTTAATGTATGTATTTGTATTTTTTAAATTATGTATAATTATTATTATAAATTATTTTATTTTTTTAATTTTATATTTTTAGTAACTTGAGCATTTTTTTAAATTTAAAAATTATTTAAAAATTTTTTTTTATTATTTTCATTTTTATTATTTTTGCGTTTTTTATTAATTCAAAACTTCACCACCTATTTATTGACTATTGAATTAAATATTAGTTTGGTTCATAAAATGTTCAAAAACATCTTTTCTTGTGATGTTCTTTTTTTTTTTTTAAAAAAAAGGTGGAAAATTTTTGTTATGGATAAAGCAATTGAATTTTTAGACCTGATTCCTGTTTGTTTGGATTATTTGACCTTAATAATGTACAATTACACACAAACTTTCCAATTATAGACCAAAGAAACCAGGAAATAATCAGAGAAGAGAAGCTGGAACCAGAGAATTTGGACATTTTCTACTTTAAAATCAAAATGGTTCGATGTCAAATCAAATGTGGGGTTCCTCAGGGTTCCTTTCTAGATCCTGTGAAGTTTCAGTCATCAGTTTATTATTATAGAGACTAAAGAAACCAGGAAATAATCAGAGAAGAGAAGCTGGAACCAGAGAATTTGGACATTTTCTTCTTAAAAATGACTCAAATTGATTATCAAAATAGTTGACAATTAATCGTTTGGGACAAATCTAGACATTTGATTTTTGGAAACAGTGCACCAAACCAGTTATTCATTGCAATAATCAATAGATTAATCAACTAATCCTAATCATCTGTAAATGTCTGCATTGTGAGGTTTATATATATATATATATATATATATACACTCAGAATTCAGATAAAACTGTTTTTTCACCACTTTTATAACCACAAAACTAATGTGAAATGAACATAGAGAGCATCACATCTAAATGAGTTTTCCCAGATCTAAAAAATTGCATATTTTTTATTGAAATATGTCGAATTTTCACCCAAGTATTTGACAAAATTAAAGAAAACCCTGCTCAGATAAGATGGACAGTAAATTTAATGCAATATAAATTAATTACAGAGTGATTTTTACTCTGTTCAGACACAAAAAATAAACTGAATACATGAAATCGGGTTTCGAAACGGTGATGGGATGTTTTAAATCTGAAAGACTTATTTAAAATTAAACAAAAATATCATATATCTATACAAATATTGCATTTATACATGATAAAATGTGTTTATTGTAGGAAAATCTGCTCTGAAAATAGCTGTATCTCCTGTAAATGCATCATTTGTCATTTTTAGCCGGTTAATTCACATTAACTCTCATTAATTTCAGTTTTCCTTGACATTAACCTACGTTTCTATTCGCAGGCATCCGCCAGCTGCAGCTGATTCTCCTGAAGGTCTGTCTTCTCCTCGGGGTGGAGGTTCATACAGGAGTAGAGTATCAGGGTCTGATCGAACCCTCAGCAGAACACGGTATTTATCGCTTCATTTTTCTCCCTTTTCTCTGGAATTAAAGCAGTCAAGTTGTGATTTTCTGTGTTTTTTTTACAGGCTGGAAGGCCAAACTACAGCCTGAGTCTCATCCTGCTTCAGACTTTCAGTTTGACGTCTTTATCTCAGCTGGAGGCGGCCGCTTCGTCCCTGATGGTGAAACATCACGGATTTTATCTCCGTTACAGAATCATCCGCTCGTTTTTAACACAGTCACAGAAGCAGCTTCCTCTGGCATCGATAGGAGACCTTTCATCAGCTCAGTTCCCTCTTTTTTTGTTTAATTTCTCAGGCTTTAAGCATAAAGAGCTGCGAGGTAAACTGGCCATCGGCATCACGGCCAACTTCATCAACAAAAACACGGCGGCGGAGGCTCAGGTGGCTGAGATCAGCGGCGTGGCCCGGATCTACAACCAGAAGTTCTTCCAGGACCTGCTGACGGAGACGGGTACGGATCCGTGTTGGTTTCACTAGATGAAGTATAGTCCACGATGTTTGGACCAGCAAGCACCAATATGAACATGTTGCAATATGTGCATGTTTAAACATTTCAAAAAGGCACTCTAGTGTTGTTTAGACATATAAAAGGGGAATCTTAGTGCAGGTTTAGACCATTTAAAAAGGGCACTTTGGTGCATGTTTCAACAGTTTTAAAAAGGCATTTTAGTGCATGTTTATATGTTTAAAAGGGGAACTTTAGTGCACATTTTGTAGTTTTTAGAGGGCACTTTAATGCATGTTTAAAAGGGCAGTTTAGTTCAGGTTTACATGTTTTAAAAAGGGAACTTTGGTGCATGTTTTGCCCATTTCTGTAAATTAGTTTGAATATGCAAATGAGGCATCATCTACTTAAATATGCGTGATTCTTCATACATTTCCAGGACAAATATCTGAACATTGGACGTTCACAAGGGCAGTTTAGTTCAGGTTTAAAAAGGGCACTTTGGTGCACGTTTCAACAGTTTTAAAAAGGCATTTTAGTGCATGTTTATATGTTTAAAAGGGGAACTTTAATGCACATTTTGATGTTTATAGAGGGCACTTTAATGCACATTTTGTAGTTTTTAGAGGGCACTTTAATGCATGTTTAAAAGGGCAATTTAGTTCAGGTTTAGATGTTTAAAAGGGCACTTTGGTGCATGTTTAAACATTTTAAAAAGGCACTCTAGTGACATTTAAAAGGGGAATCTTAGTGCAGGTTTAGACCATTTAAAAAGGGCACTTTAGTGCATGTGATTGCATGGTGCATTTGAATATGCAAATGAGGCATCATCTACTTAAATATGCGTGATTCTTCATACATTTCCAGGACAAATATCTGAACATTGGACGTTCACAAGGGCAGTTTAGTTCAGGTTTAAAAAGGGCACTTTGGTGCACGTTTCAACAGTTTTAAAAAGGCATTTTAGTGCATGTTTATATGTTTAAAAGGGGAACTTTAATGCACATTTTGTAGTTTTTAGAGGGCACTTTAATGCATGTTTAAAAGGGCAATTTAGTTCAGGTTTACATGTTTTAAAAAGGGCACTTTGATGCATGTTTAAACATTTTAAAAAGGCACTCTAGTGACATTTAAAAGGGGAATCTTAGTGCAGGTTTATACCATTTAAAAAGGGCACTTTGGTGCATGTGATTGCATGGTGCATTTGAATATGCAAATGAGGCATCATCTACTTAAATATGCGTGATTCTTCATACATTTCCAGGACAAATATCTGAACATTTGACGTTCACAAGGGCAGTTTAGTTCAGGTTTAGATGTTTAAAAAGGGCACTTTGGTGCACGTTTCAACAGTTTTAAAAAGGCATTTTAATGCATGTTTATATGTTTAAAAGGGGAACTTTAATGCACATTTTGTAGTTTATAGAGGGCACTTTAATGCATGTTTAAAAGGGCAATTTAGTTCAGGTTTACATGTTTTAAAAAGGGCACTTTGGTGCATGTTTAAACCTTTAAAAAGGCACTCTAGTGACGTTCAGACATTTAAAAGTCGAACCTTATTAGCTTAACAAAACCGCATTTCAACCACAAGCAATAACATGAGGACATAGAGAAAACATAAATCTGTAACTCTCTGTATTTTCACCGTATTCTCCGCCAGTAAACAGGGTGTTGTAGAAAGATCACGCTCTGATCTACACAGAGACAATATATTTGATAATACGTTTAATAGGCCACTTTAGTGCAGGTTGGAACAGTTAAAAAGGGTAATTTAGTGCACGTTTAGACCTATAAAAAGGGAACTCTAATGCATGTTCAGACATTTAAAAAATTGCATTGTAGTGCATGTTTAGATCTTTTAAAAGGGCACGTTAAGTACGTGTTTAGTCCAATAAAAAGGGAACTCTAATGCATGTTCAGAAATATTAGAAAAAAGCTAAAAGTAAACTGAAAATCAGCCAGTTTTGTGATGTATCGTACAACCTCTATGCAGACGACATCCTGTTATACTGCTGCTTTGCAGACATGGTCAGGAACATCTCCGAGCTGAGATCATTGGGGTCAAAAGCAGAACTTTAAATGATTATTCATGCTTTTATTTCTTCCAGCTTAGACTACTATAATAGTCTTTTTACGTGTCTTAGCCAGAAAGAACTTCGTCGCCTCCAGGTCCAGTTCTGCGTCAGGTTTTCTGACACTAAAACATGAAGCAGCAGCTGCTGCAGAAATGTTAAAGTCTAGTTTCTACAGATGAACTCATCCCACACCTGTGACTTTAACTGAGAGCCGTGGAGCCTCGGCGTTTCCCGACCGCTCCGCTGCTTCTGTGTTTGTTGCATTGTTCTTTCTGTTGTTTCGCCTCGCTGAGCGCGTCCCTCCAGGCGTGAAATGAATGTTCAGTGGGGTCGCGGGTTCGGTGTGAAGAGAGCAGCCAAGCTGTAAATGTGTGACAGTACTTACTGTTAATTTCCTGTGAAGAAACTCGTCCTTCCTCTTGTGACTCGCTCTGCACCTCCTGCACCTTCGCTTTCAACAAACCGACCAGTATTAATAATTGTGTTTCAAGCCTGGAGGCTTTTACCTTTTTAATTCACCGACCTCCCTTTGTCTCCTTCTAATCCCTAAAAGAACTAATGACTGAAGAAAGTATCACGGAACGATGCGTTTTCAGCTTTTCCAAATGGAAGCCCTCTATTGCATAGTGTTACCATGGCAACAATTGCTTTATAGCGAAAAGGGGGGCTTTTATTTTGAAGGACATACAATTTCTGAGGTCACACGACCTGGATATCCTGTTTGCTCATGGACATTTGACATGTGAGCATCTTTGGGCACTTTAGTGCACATTTAGATGTTTAAACAGGGCACTTTACTGCAACTTTACATGTTTAAAAGTGCACATTTAGACACACGTACAATGGACTTTACAGTTTGTACAACTCTGGTGCACGTTTAGACATTTTAAAAAGGGCATTTTAGTTTTTTTTTTAAACAATTCCCCCCCTTTCTTGATTCTCTCTCTATAAACACCTACTGTTCTCTATATTTTTCCCTGCAGGCATCGATCTGGAGAACATCGTCTACTACAAAGACGACACCCACTACTTTGTCATGACGGCCAAGAAGAAGAGTCTGTTGAAGAAAGGCGTCATTAAACAGGTGAGAAAACCACCTCCATCACCAGGAAACTGTGATTTATTATTAATAATATAATAATAATAAAAGAAAAGAATCAAACTGATCGACCACAGCATTAAATACAGAGATAATACAGATAATGATAGTTTTCTACTGCAGCATTTTTGATAATTAGGTGTGAAAAACTTAAAGATATCCCATTAAATTCTGCTTCAGGCACATTTTTAATATCCCAAGTCAAACAATAGGAAATAAAAGACCATCAACTATCTCATTTTAAACTGTGTGAACCACAGCTGCAACGATTAGTCAATTAATCAATTTAATGCATTTGAAAGGGGCACTTTAGTGCATGTTTAGGCATTTTAAAAAGGCACTTTAGCGTGTATTTATACGGTTAAAAGTGGCACTTCTGATGTTCAAAGAGGGCACTTTAGTGCACATTTAGACATTTAAAAGGGGCACCTTAGCGCAGGTTTAGACAGTTTAACAGAGTAGTTTAATGCATGATTAGATGATTAAAAAGGGCACTTTAGTGCTGGTTCAGACAGTTTAAAACAGCAACTCACATTGAGATGTTAAAGGGCACTTTATTGCATGTTTAGATGTTTAAAAAGGGCACCTTTAGTACAGGTTTAGACCATTTAAAAGGGCACTTTAGTGCATGTTTAGGTATTTTAAAAAGGCACTTTAGTGTGTGTTTATACGGTTAAAAGGGGCACTTTAGTGCATGTTTAAAAGGGTAATTTAATGCAGATTTAGATGTTAAAAAGAACATTTTTGTGCTTGTTTAGACATAAAAAATGGGCACTTCAGTGCATGTTTAGGCATTTAAAAAAGCACTTTAGTATATGTTTAAAAGGGGCACTTTTGATGTTCAAAGAGGGCACTTTAGTGTACAGTTAAAAGTACAATTTAGTGCAGGTTTAGGCATTTAAAAGAGCACTTTGGTGCATGTTTCAACAGTTCAAGAAGGGCACTTGCATGTTTAGATGTTTAAAAGAGGCACTTTAATGCACTTTTAGGCATTTAAACATTTTTAAAAAGGCACTTTAGACGTTCTAAAATGGGCACTTTAGGGTGTGAAGGGGGTAAACCATGACTCAGCGTTTTTTCCCCCCTGGTCTGTGCAGGACTTCCCTGACGCCAACGACCTCCTGGCTCCGGCCAACGTGGGCTTCGAGGCGTTACGCGACTACGCCCGTGACGCCGCCTCCTTCTCCACCGGCGGTAAACTGGACCTCCAGTTCGCCGTGAACCAGCAGCAGCAGCCGGACGTGGCCGTGTTCGACTTCACCTGTATGACCCGCGCCGAGAACGCCTCCATGGTCCGAGAGAGGAGGGGCAGGAAGCTGCTGATGGGGCTGGTGGGAGACTGTCTGGTGGAGGTGGGAGGAGTTTTACTGCTAAACGGCCTTTTCTGGTTATTCTTAACGAGGAAATATATAAATATCATTAAGGCGAGTGAAACCTTTCAATTCAATTATTAAAATATTGACCCAAATCCAGAAAAATACTTGAAATGTTAATTTAAATGATCTGCCGATGGAATAAGATATTTTATTTATGCAGGATTTTAATTATTTACCGGGAGACATATCGTTTTTTTAAAGAATGAATTTCTAATAAAGAAGAATAATCGTCTCCATGGTGATGAATCTATAAAATAGGAGACGTTTCCTTTGTCCTTCCGAGAAAAATCAATACAGAGTCCGGCTCCGATTCCACATCCAGGAACTTTAAAAACGGGTCAAATATCCCAGGATGTTACATATAGACTGGTCAAAGCTTTAGTGTGTGTTTTGATGTTTTAAAAGGGCACTTTAGTGCATGTTTAGACCTATAAAAAGGGCACGTTAGTGCATGTTTAGACCTATAAAAAGGGCACGTTAGTGCATGTTTAGACCTATAAAAAGGGCACTTTAGTGCATGTTTAGACCTATAAAAAAGGGCACTTTAGGGCATGTTTAGACCTATAAAAAGGGCACTTTAGTGCATGTTTAGACCTATAAAAAGGGCACTTTAGTGCATGTTTAGACCTATAAAAAGGGCACGTTAGTGCATGTTTAGACCTATAAAAAGGGCACTTTAGTGCATGTTTAGACCTATAAAAAAGGGCACTTTAGGGCATGTTTAGACCTATAAAAAGGGCACTTTAGGGCATGTTTAGACCTATAAAAGGGCACTTTAGTGCATGTTTAGACCTATAAAAAAGGGCACTTTAGTGCATGTTTAGACCTATAAAAAGGGCACTTTAGTGCACGTTTAGACCTATAAAAAGGGCACTTTAGTGCATGTTTAGACCTATAAAAAAGGGCACTTTAGTATATATTTTGATGTTTCAAAAGGGCAATTTAGTGCATGTGTAGACCTCTAAAGAATTGTATTATAGTACAAGTTTAGACATTTAAAACGGGCACTTTAGTTCACCTTTTACATATTTCAAAAGTGCACTTTAGTATATGTTTTGATGTTTAAAAGGGCACTTTAGTGCATGTTAAACCTATAAAAAAGGCACTCTAGTGCTCGTATGGACCTATAAAAAATTGCAGTCTAGTGCACGTTTAGACATTTAAAACGGGCACTTTAGTGCATGTTTAGACCTATAAAAAGGGCACTCTAATGCATGTTTAGATGTTTTAAAAAAAGGCCTCTAGTGCATGTGTGGACCTATAAAAAAATTGCATTATAGAACATGTTTAGATATTTAAAATGGGCACTTTAGTTCACCTTTTAGTTATTTTAAAAGGGCACTTTAGTATATATTTTGATGTTTCAGAAGGGCACTCTCATGCATGTTTGGACCTCTAAAAATTGCATTGTAGTTTAGACATCACGTTTAGACATTTAAAACGGGCACTTTAGTGCATGTTTTAGATATTTTAAAAGGGCACTTTAGTGCATGTTTAGACCTATAAATAAGGGCACTCTAATGCATGTTTAGAGGTCCACAGCTGCACATGTGGACCTCTAAAAAACTGCATTCTAGTACATGTTTAGACATTTAAAATTAAAACATTTAAAATTTATAGTGCACATTTTTTAAAAGGGCAATTTAGTGTGTGTTTTGATGTCTTAAAAGGTTACTTTTGTGCATGATTAGACCTATAAAAAGGGCATTCTAGTGCATGTTTAGATATTTCAAATGTGCACTTTAGTATATGTTTTAAAAGGGCACTTTAGTGCACGTTTAGATATTTCAAAAGTATATGTTTTAGTAAAGGTTTTGATGTTTTAAAAGGGCACTTTAGCATATGTTTAGATGTTTTAAAAGGTTACTTTCATGCACAATTAGACCTATAAAACAGGCATTCTAGTGCATGTTTAGATATTTCCAAAGTACATGTTTCGGCATTTTAAAAGGGCACTTTAGTGCATGTTTAGATATTTCAAAAGTACATGTTGTGATGTTTTAAAAGGGCACTTTAGTGCATGTTTAGATGTTTCAAAAGTATATGTTTTAGTATACATTTTGATGTTTTAAAAGGGCACTTTAGTGCATGTTTAGATATTTCAAAAGTACATGTTTAGATGTTTTAAAAGGGCACTTTAGTGCATGTTTAGATATTTCAAAAGTACATGTTTTGATGTTTTAAAAGGGCACTTTAGTGCATGTTTAGATGTTTCAAAAGTACATGTTTTGAAGTTTTAAAAGGGCACTTTAGTGCACGTTCAGACATTAAGCATCACTGCCTGTAGCCTCTAAACCAACCAGTTTATCTGCCGTCTCCTGGTTTTCCTGCAGCCGTTCTGGCCTCTGGGAACAGGAATCGCTCGTGGTTTTCTGGCAGCGTTTGATGCTGCCTGGATGGTTCGGAGCTGGGGCCTCGGGATGCAGCACCTCAAAGTCCTGGCTGAGAGGTGAGTTTATTCAAATTAACATATATATTCATATATGTTACTTGTCCTTTCGTTTGAGTTTAATTAAACCGAGTTTTCTCCTCGTTGAGGAGTTGATCTTCGGTGAAATAAGCAGATTTCTCTGTTGAACCCACAGAGAGAGCATCTACCAGCTCTTGTCTCAGACGACGCCAGAAAACACCAGTAAGAATTATTCGGCCTACAGCATCGACCCTAAAAGCAGATACAGCCGAGTGAACCTGTCGTCCATCCAGACCAACCAGGTCACGACCTTTCTGTTAATCTCTGGTTACGTCTGAAGGTTGTTCTCAGTCAAAGACTCATTGACTTCCTGTTGGTTAAAGCTTAATTCTACAGTTAAATGATTAGTTGATCAGTTGTTTGGTTCATAAAATATAATTAAATCAATTAATCGATGGATTATTGCAGTTCTAGAACTCGTCTATTTGACTTTACACCTTTTTTTTACTTTTTTAATTTCACTTTTTTGATATTTTATCATGTTTTTTAATTTAAAGATAGATAAAAACAAACATTGTGATTTAATGTTAATTAATAAAAATTAATTAATCTATTGATGATTAAATCTTAAAAATGGCTCAAATCAATTAATCAATTACCAGAATAGTTGGTGATTAATATAATAGTTGATTAATCAACTAATCATTGTAGTTTTAATTGAATTATCTTTGACTTTACATCTTTTTTACACTTTTTTAATTTCACGTTTTTGACTTTTATCTCATATTTTTTAATTTAAAGTCAAACTTATGAGACACAAATTGAGATAAAAAAGAAACATTGTGATTTAATGATAATTAATTAATTACAATGAATTAATCTATTGATAATTAAATCTTAAAAATGGCTAAAATCGATTAATCAATTACCAGAATAGTTGGTGATTAATATAATAGTTGATTAATCAACTAATCATTGCAGTTCTAGTAGTATTTGACTTTATATCTTTTTTAATCTAACATTTTTGACATTTTATCTCATATTTTTAAATTTAAAGTCAAACTTAAAAAACAATTGGAGATAAAAAAAAGAATGTATTATGATTTATAATATAAATATAAATCACGATTTGATTAATCTATTGATCATTGAAACTTAAAAATGGCTCAAATCGATTTTTTTACTTTTTAAATTTCACATTTTTGACTTTTATCTAATATTTTTTAAATTTAAAGTCAAACTATGAGACAAAATATTAGAGATAAGAAAGACATCATTGTGATTTAATGAATAAATCACAATTTGATTAATCTATTGATCATTGAATCTCAAAAATGGCTCAAATCGATTAATCAATGACCAGAATAGTTGGTGATTAATCGATTAATCGACTAATCATTGCAGTTCTAGTACTCGTCTATTTGACTTAACATCTTTTTTACTTTTTAATGTCGCTAACAAACTATGAGACAAAATTAATTATATCTCATTAATAAGTAATTAATCAATTACCAGAACAGTTGGTGATTAATATAATAGTTGGCAACTAATTGATTAATTATTGCAGTTGTAGTTTTAAGGTGTAACAGGAAGCAGTTTCCTTTCAAAATAAAGGAGAAACTTAAATGTTCATTAGTTTTAATACATAGAAATCAATGTATTACTGACTGATTCTGATTAATCATTGATTAATTAGTTGTTTGGTTCGTAACTAATCAATTAATCGACTAATCGTTGCAGCTGTAAATGAGAAAAACAAATGATTTTCAGCTGTTTTCTTCATTATCATCAAATAGAAACTTAATATTAATCAAATATATTCAGATTAAATTAAACCAGAACAAACAATGTTCATATTTGACATTTTTCCATCTGAATCTACGTTTTGTATTATTCATATTTTTTTAGGTTCAGCATCTTTACGATGTTGAAAAATCCAACCTGAGCAAAAAGCTGAAGAACAGATGGTCTCACACACGTCAAGGTGGGTCACATGATATGTATTATTATTTAAATATTTCATATTTAGCTGTTTAAGCAGAGCAGGAAACACTTTTCTATGCAGACGACTGTTTTATAAACCACAAAAATGCTGCTATCTTCTGATAAAATGACTGAAATCCATTAATTGATAGTCAAAATAGTTGGTGATTAACATATTATAGGCACCAAATCAATTAATCAACAGTTACATTAAATATATCACCTATAGCCTTTAGTCTCCAGCTGATTGTTAACATTTTTGTAACTTTTGGGATTAGAACAGTGGATCTGGACCAAATTTTTGACATTTTCTTTGTCAAGACAAACAGTCCACAACCAGTTTATTATTATAGAGACTAAAGAAACTAGAAAATAATCAGAGAAGAGAAGCTGGAACCAGAGAATTTGGACGTTTTCTACTTAAAAATGTCGGTTAATCGGTCGTTCTATGAATTTTCAAAGTTGGAAGCTTCACCTGGGAATTAATGGGAATAAATCCAAAGTTTACAAAATTGAAGGTTGGCCCTTAAACAGGAAACTTAGGAATCTGTTCCAGCCTAATCCTGGTTAAAACCACCAGAACTAAAGACACTGGTGGTGTATATATTTATATATATATTTATTTTATATGTGTGTCCTCTCAGATTCAGTGAGTGGTTTTGAGGAGTTGTTGAAATGGTGCCAGAAACACACGTCGGGTTACAACAACGTGAAGGTTCAGGACTTCAGCGAGTCGTGGAGGTCTGGTCTGGCTCTGTGCGCCCTGATCCACCACTTCAGACCCCAGATCATGTGAGTCCACCACACACCAGTGATGAACCAGGATCATTTATCTGTTTAATGGGGTCGTCGTTTATTTTCAACTTAGTGGGAAAACTTTTCTAAATCTGGATTAGAAAATGTTTGCGTTACCAGCTCAGACACAGAGAAGCAATGACACAGAAGATACGAGTTTTATAAAAAATATAGAAAATATCTAGAGATACAAGAATAAAGAAATTACACATTATATACGGAGAGTACAAATGTACTCTACAGCTTAACATCCCATGGATAGTTTTTCTAGAAATTTACCGAAAATTTTCCACCCCTTTGCAACCCTAATTTTCACTCAAGTAAAAGTAGAAAGTAGTGGTATTTCTACTTTTTTCTATAGTAAAATTAGTAAAAAAAAAAATAAAAATTCAGCACAATTTTATCTAGGGTTGCAATATTCCTGTAATTTTCAAAATTGCAAACTTTTCATGGAAAATAATCGAAATACATTGTATTTTACAGGAAAATCTAAAATTTACATAATGAAGGTTGGTCTTTAACAGGGAACTTAAATTGATTTGATCTTTAATGGTATTAATGTTTAACTTGCAAATATTAAATAAAAATGTATTTCCCAGCTTAACTTCCCGTGGACAGTTTCTAGAAATTTACCGGAAATTTACAGAAAATTTTCCACCTTCGTTTTCACTCAAAATTCACTCAAGTAAAAGTAGAAAGTAGTGGTATTTCTACTTTTTCTCTAGTAAAAGTACTATTAAAATTCAACATAATTTTAACTAAGGTTGCAAAATTCCTGGAATTTTCAAAGTTGGAAACTTTCCATGGGAAATAATCAAAATATACGGGAATTTACAGGAATAAATCCAACATTTACTAAATTGAAGGTTGGTCTTTAACAGGGACCAACTTAGTGGGAAAACTTTTCCCAATCTAGATTATAAAATGTGTGTAAAACAGCTCAGACACATAGAAGCAATGATATAGAAAATAACAGTATCATATACAGAGAGTGTAAATGTACCAGTATAAACATACACAGTATGCGTCATGAAGTATTTAAATAAGTAAACACAGTATAATAAATACTGCATCAGGTTTTCACATTCAACCAAATAAAACCCATTTCTTACAGAAAGGCTGATGCTGGTTTTACTTCCTCCACAGTGACTTTAATTCCCTGGATGAGTCCAGCTCTGTCCAGAACTTCCAGCAGGCGTTCCTGCTCCTGGAGAAGGAGCTGGGAATTCCTCCGGTCATGTCGGCCAGTGACCTGACCTCCACGGGTCAGATAGACAAACTGTCCATGGTCCTCTACCTCACTCAGGTCAAAACCGCCTTCATGGTGCCCCCGAAAGGGAAGAGTCTGGGTACGTATCGATGGTATTTCTACTTGGTACTTCTGCTTTTGTTGGTATTTCTACTTTTACTAGAAATTTACCGGAAATTTACAGAAAATTTTCCACCCGTTTGCAACCCTAATTTTAACTCAAGTAAAAGTAGAAAGTAGTATTTCTACTTTTTCTAATAAAAGTACTATTAAAATTCAGCACAATTTTAACTAGGGTTGCAATTTTCCCAGCTTAAAATCCCTAGGATTCTAGGATAGTTCCTAGAAATTTACCGGAAATTTACTGAAAATTCCTCCCCTTTGCAACCCTAATTTTCACTCAAGTAAAATTAGAAATTAGTGGTATTTCTACTTTTTCTTGAGTAAAAGTACTATTAAAATTCAACACAATTTTAACTAAGGTTGCAAAATTCCTGTAATTTTCATAGTTGACAGTTTCTAGAAATTTATTTGAAATTTACAGAAATTTTTCCACCCCTTTGCAACCCTAAAGTAAAAGTAGAAAGTAGTATTTCTACTTTTTCTAATAGAAGTACTATTAAAATTCAGCACAATTTTAACTAGGGTTGCAAAATTTCTGTAATTTTCATAGTTGGAAACTTTTCATGGAAAATAATTAAAATATATTTGAATTTACTCCAAAATTTACAAAATTAAAGGTCGGTCCTTAAGGGGGAAAACGTATTTCCCAGCTTAAAATCTCTAGGATTCTAGGATAGTTCCTAGAAATTTACTGAAAATTTTCCTCCCCTTTGCAACCCTAATTTTCACTCAAGTAAAATTAGAAATTAGTGGTATTTCTACTTTTTCTTGAGTAAAAGTACTATTAAAATTCAACACAATTTTAACTAAGGTTGCAAAATTCCTGTAATTTTTATAGTTGACAGTTTCTAGAAATTTATTTGAAATTTACAGAAAATTTTCCACCCCTTTGCAACCCTAATTTTCACTCAAGTAATAGTAGAAAGTTGTGGTATTTCTACTTTTTCTTGAGTAAAAGTAGAAAGTAGTAATATTTCTACTGTTTATCAAGTAAAAGTAGTAATATTTTAACTACGGTTGCAAAATTCCTGTAATTTTCATAGTTGGAAACTTTCCATGGAAAATAATCAAAATATATTGGAATTTACAGGAATAAATACAAAATATACACAATTGAAGGTTGGTCCTTAAAGGAGAAATTAAATATAGTTGATTTAAAAAAAAAAATTATAGTTTTTTTTAGAAACTTACCGAAAATTTACAGAAAATTTTCCACCCCATTGCAACCCTAATTTTACCTCAAGTAAAAGTAGAAATTAATGTTATTTCTATTTTTAATCAAGTAAAAGTAGAAATAAAAAGACAATTTTAACTAGGGTTGCAAAAGTCTGAATTTTCAGTTGAAGGTTGAAAACTTTCCATGGGAATTTATGTAACTTAAATTAACTTCCCTTGGATATTTTCTGTAAAATTACCAGAAATTTTACACCTTTTTGCAACCCTTATTTTAACTTGATTAAAATGTAAGTAAAAGTAGAAATACCAGTGGTGGACTCTGTCATCACCCATGTCATGGGCTTGGTTCACCACTGGAAAAACTCAAGGAAAAGTCGATGATATGGGACATTTTAATGTTTTTTACCGTGAATACTGGTGTCTGTTGATGAGAAAATAAGATTTATATATATTTCATATATATTATCACTTGCCCAGAGACGTTGGGGAAATTATAGCAGGTATTTTATTACTATTTTCTTCATTTTAAGAACAAAAGGTTCATTAATTAATTAAGAATTTCATGTGTATAAGGGATAATGTCAAAAATGTCACGTGGTGTAACTGTAAAAAAAAAATTCTACCACATAGTTTAACTCTATTAAACGGGTTGAAAACTAGTTTTATATTCTATTTGGATAATATATATTTTAATTACACACTGACATGACATTTTGTGTCAAAAAATCACACATTTCCTGTGATTTTTGTAAAAATCAATGGTATAAAAATGGATTTTAGTTCACACAGTTTAAAATGAATGAAACAGTCATATTGATGTGGACTCTGGACTGTGGTTTAAAATATTTTGCTGCTTTCAAGTGATTTATTTTCACTGCCATATTTAAAAAATATATATATTTATATCCAATTAACATATTTATTTCTGATTATTTGTATTATTTTCACTTTGCACATGAATTAATTTATTAAAAATTGTATTTTCCATTTATGAATTAGAATGGAAAATCAAATAAATGCAACAATTTCTGTGCAAAAAGGAAAACGCACAAATAAAAAAATGCAAATAATTAAATTTAAATAAATATGTGCAATTACTGTCACATTAATTTATGAACGGAGTCATTTATTTAAGTTTGTTCAGGCAGTTTATTCGTGTGTTTCCTACATTTTCTGCTATAAAAAGTTTAAAAGCGAAAATCTAATCCGATGGGGTCTGTGTTTATGTGAGTTGATGTGATTTAAAACAATTCAATTAATTATAAAAATCATTTTTATGCCCCTAATACTTATGCATCTTTTAATTTCTTTACTACAATTAATCAAATAATGAATCGCTGCAGTACAATAGAATAAAAATGACATTTAATTCAGTCATTTATGTCCAATTATGCTTATTTGCAACAGAATCCTCATTAATTTGGTTTATTTTAATTAAGGAAATTAGTCCAAACACTAAGTTACACGTTTAAATCTTATTATTACATCAATTTGCAAATAATAGTAGTGTAAAAATAACCGTCATTGTTTCATAACCGTTGCTTGGACACAGCTTCACCATCATCATAAAAAGGTTCAGGTGGCGTCGTCCTCCCACTGAAATCTGTTCAGCTCTGACGGTAAAACGCCGCGCTGTCGCTTTAAGAGCAGAATTACCCAGAATTCCTAGGGCCTGAGTGGTTATTGCTGTTCAGAGAGCTGCTGGTATTTCTGCTCCCTGCACTGAAGCAGCAGCAGCAGCAGGAGGAGGAGGAGGAGGAGGAGGAGGAGGATTTTCCTGCTGGATTCCTGCAGCTCAGGTATAATAACAGCATCTGTGTGTGAGGGAAAAACCCGAATCAGAAGAAAAAGCTGTGATTTAATGATTTTTACAGGGAGAAACAGGGTTAGAAAACGCCGAGCAGGCGTCTGTGATGCTCCGTTGAAGATGTGCAGACAGGAGGGAGCTGTCATTCTCCGCTTTATGCATGATTAATTAAAAAAAAACAAGAAGAGGAGCAGAGCGAGTGGGAGGAGCCAGAGCTGCAGCTGGAGGAGTTTTTAATTGACAAGTTGAATTAACGTCCAATAAAAGGCACGATCGGGATATTTAACAGTGGAGCGGCTGTAAGTAGGCCGACATCCCGGTGGTTAAAGTCTGAAGGTGCTGTCTGTGTGTGTGTGTGTGTGTGTGTGTGTGTGTGTGTGTGTGTGTGTCACATTTCTCCTGCTTTTCTCTATTTATTTATTTGTTTATTATTTATTCCCCCCCCTCTCGTCCAGACCCTGCCGGCTTCCTGCCGTCCTCCAAGCCGCTGACTCTCTCCCAGACGCAGTCGGCCGTTTTCTTCCTGAACAAACTGAAACACAACTCGCTGCAAAGACGCAAGGTACCGAGAGTTCAGGCCGGTTTTTATTATTTCCTCGTTCCTCCATTACTTCAAACAATGTGTGACTCACGTGGGTTTTATCCTCTGCAGGAAATGCTGGCTTCTCAAAAACAAGCGAGGGAAAGAATGAGAAGCATGGGAGAGAAGGAGAAGAAGGAGGAGGAGGAGGAGGTGATTCCTCATGAATGAGTCCTATAAAAGTCTTATCTATCTACTAAAACCTGGAAAATTCATGGAAATAGGAAAAAAGGAAAAAAATCCCTGCAGACGTTTTATTTCCACATGAATAAGTGTGACGTAACGAGGCTAAATTAGCATTGAAGCTATCAATCAGTCAGTTTTTATTATATATATTTACTATTTGCTGGAATAGAGAATAAAACATGTTAATAAATAAACAGTGAAGTTAGTAATAAACTTAAATTTACCACATTTTCTCTGTTATTGCAATTTAAAATATAATATATAATATTTAGTAGCAATATAATAAAGTAAAAGTACATAAATAAGTCTCTGACTGATATATGATGTTCATAGATTATTATTTGAAAAAAACTTTGTCATTCAACACGTGTACATATGATGAACAATAGAATTTATTACCATGTTTTTACACTTAGGACCGGATTGGACCCTTTATTGGGCCGGTTCTGGTCCCCGGGCCACATGTTTAACACCCCTGAACTAGAATCAATGACTAATAATAAAGATTTCTCTGTTTTTTTGCGTATTAACGCTTCATATTTCACTGCTTTTTGTTGTTTTTTCCTTCAGACGGCAGCGACCTCTGGACCCTCGGATCCCGACCCTTCACCGGATCCGGATCCCGGGTCCGGGTCCGGGTCCGGGTCGGAGTCCCCGTCGCTGACCCACAGCGAGGAGTGCTACTTCTGCGGTCAGAGGGTCTACGTCCTGGAGCGGATCAGCGCCGAGGGGAAGTTCTTCCACCGGAGCTGCTTCACCTGCCACAGGTGTGGAGTCACTCTGAGACTGGGAGGATACGGCTTCCACCAGAATACAGGTGAGAAATCAGCTGTTATTGATCCGTATCGGTGATTATTGGTGATTTTATTTGAAAGATTTGACCTACTTTAATAGTAGAAGAGGTGATTACAGCTAGAATATCAGCTAATAATCATTATTATTGATCATTTTAATTATTAGATTCATTAATTTATGAGGAAGCAGCACTGTTTTATTATTGTATAATTGATCATTGTTGAGCAAGTTCAAGGTTCCCAACATAGGGGTCGCGACCCCTAAAAGGGTCAGTAGCTAAATGTTCAGGGTCCTGAGATGATTCATCGTTTTTTTGGATTTTTTTACTCTAATTTTAGTTTTTTTGGTAAAAAATATTAAATCAATAATAGAAATGAGGAAAAATCATAGATGTAAAATGTGAATCGACATCAAAAACTAAGATTAAAAATGATAAGAATGATTTAATCTTTAAATATGTTGTATTTTAAAAGTTTCTTATATTATCTATTGAGTCAAATCTGCATAAACGGTAAATAAAGCTGTAAAATAAATGTATTTTAGTTATTTTACTCCATTAATGACCCTAATTATAAGTATTTTTCATGTGTTTTTTTATAATTTCTGGTCATTTTTATGCTTTTTCTAGTCTGATGGAAGCATTTTTGCATTTTTTTGCTCATTTAAACATTTATTCTAATGAAATTATGAGAAGTTTAGAGGTAAAAATCCTTATTTAAAGGTTAAAACCACTGATTTCATCTTTAACTATGTGTTATTATATTATCTATTGAGTCAAATCTGCATCTAAACAGTAAATAAAGCTGTAAAATAAATGTAGTAGAGTAGAAATTAAGTATATGTACCTTGAAATTATATAAGTTTAGTTATTTTCCTCCATTAATGACCCTAATTATCAGTTTTACAAGTATTATTCATGTGTTTTTTGTCATTTCTGGTCATTTTTATGCTTTTTCTAGTCTGATGGAAGCATTTTTACATTTTTATTGAAAAATCTGCTCATTTAAACGTTTATTCTAATGAAATTATGAGAAGTTTAGAGGTAAAAATCCTTATTTAAAGGCTAAAACCAATGATTTCCTCTTTAACTGTGTTGTATTTTAAAAGCTTCATTATTGATTCACTATTATTCATGTGTTTTTTGTCATTTCTGTTCATTTTGATGCTTTTTTTAGTTTTCTGATAGAAGCATTTCCACTTGTCACCTGTTTATTATGTCTCTTCCATCCATTTGCTGTAATAAACTAGTTATTTATTAGTTTCTGTAATAAATATTTTGCAGCTAGAGACAAAGGTCCTGCAGCAGGAATCCGAACCACAGCTTTTTAACTAATTAGTCTAATTAGACAAAGGTTTTTCATTTAAACTGGAAGGTAAATAATTAAAACCCAGACTTGTATTGTGTTGTGATGTTTGATCTCAGGGAGGTTTTACTGCGAGCTGCATTCTGAGGACCTGGTTCTGGACCTGGTGAACGGGGCGGGGGGTTCTTCTATCTATAAGGTGGGTGGCTGCTGCGTTACAATAATTAATTATCTCGTTAACCAGATGGAACCTGACGTCTGTCTTTGCGTTTGTCACCGGGGACGAGTCGACGGTTTTACATTTCAAAGTGTTTTACAGCGTTTTAAGGAGGACTAGTGAACATTTCCTCTAAAAAAGCCTTTTGTCTCCAGAGGAAACTGTAAAATGTAATAAATTATCTTTAAGTAGGTCAGTGTTGATAAAGGTGTGATGTCACCATAGAGACTATAAATAATGGATGGAGCCGCTGTTTATGTAATATATAAACATTTTATATAACGAGGGTTGGGGTTAGCCTGGCTTATAATTTAATACTTATATAAATAATAAATGTTTATTTATTATTTATTTATTTTAATTAATTATATTATTTATTAGTGAAACAACAACAGACAAAAATATTTACGTGTGTGTGTGTGTGTGTGTGTGTATGTACTGTGTGTACTGTGTGTACAGTATATATATATATGTATATATATGTGTATATATGTATATGTATATATATATGTGTATATATGTGTATATATGTATATGTATATATATATGTGTATATATGTATATGTATATATATATGTGTATATATGTATATATATATGTGTATGTATATATATGTGTATATATGTATATGTATATATATATGTGTATATATGTGTGTATATATATGTGTATATATATGTGTTTATATGTATGTGTATATATATGTGTATATATGTATATGTATGTGTATATATGTATATATATGTGTATATATGTATATGTATATATGTGTGTATATGTATATATATATGTGTATATATGTATATATATATGTGTGTATATGTATATATATATGTGTATATATGTATATATATGTGTATATATGTATGTGTGTATATGTATATATGTATGTGTGTATATGTGTATATATATGTATATATATGTGTGTATATATATGTGTATATGTGTGTATATATATGTGTATATGTATATATATATATATATATATATAATTATAACCTAGTGTTACATAACACAAGTTAATATAATATTTATACCACTGGAGCCACATTAATTAGTTGCCAAATACCACATTAATCAACTATTTTGATAATCGATTAATCAATTTGAGTCATTTTAAAGTAGAAAATGTCTAAATTCTCTGGTTCCAGCTTCTCTTCTCTGATTATTTAAACCATTTAATGAACCAAACAACTAATTGATTAATCGTTTAATAGTAAAATAGTCGTTTTTTAGCCTTAATCTCCTTGACATTCTAACAATGTGTATAAAGTTGATGAAGCTGCGTCTCCTACTCTGTAAATTTCTCTTATGAATAAATTCTGTGATTCACACGACTGATTCAGGTCTTTGTTGCATAAATAAAGATTTTAACTCCTGACCTGGTTTATCATGGATCATGTAGAACAGAATCCTTCTTCCTGCTGTTCTGTCTTGTATTGTGGTTCATATAACTCCATAAACTGATTGATTACAATCAATTAATTGTTTCAATAATCAATAGAAGATTCAACTTAAATGTTCTATTCCAGGAGAGCGACGTAATCCACAAGGGGACAAACAGTGTTTCTAGTTCTGATGAGGAGTATGAGCACACGTTGGACTGTGGTCCAGATACACATGAACCTGCAGGACTGGGTCAGCGAGGACTAGAACCCAAAGAGGAGTCCCAGGATTCCAGGAACCCTGATGTGGTGGCACCGACTGAGGAGGTGGAGGTGGAGGTGGAGGAGGACCGTCCCCCGGTGGTTCCCCATCCGGTCCCAAAGCCCCGCCTCTCCCGCCAGACCACGCCGAGCCCTCACCCGTCCCCTCCGGTGGCCAAACCCCGGTCGGTCCACCTCCTAAACCCCTCGGCTCCGTCTCTGGAGAAGACCTCGGCGGCGGACTCCCGTCCTAAACAGTCCCTGCGGAAGCTGCAGCTGACAGACGAGGAGAAGAACCAGCTGATGAACCTGCAGAGCCTCAGCGCCGACTCAGACTCTGAGACGCCCGGCGGTTCCTCGTCCTGCTCCTCCTCCTCGGTGACGGCGGGGGGTCCCAGTCCCCCTAAACCGGACCAGGAGGAGGAGGAAGAGGAGGAGGGCCTGGATGGGCAGGAGGAGGAGGGCTACTGGAGCGGCAGCACCGCCGGACACATCCGGGAGAAGAGGAACCGGCGCTGCTTCAGGAGGAAAGAGATGCCGGGCGGGCAGTCCAGGGTCCGGTCCAAGTTCTCCCCCTGGAACTTGTCCTCGCCTCGGATCAGCAGGGACACGAGGCTCAGCGTCCTCAACCACCCAGGGAGAGTCGGTCAGTGGAGGACTTGTCGACCTACATACACCTACCATACTCTACTATACCCTACCTACCCATCCTCCCTACCCTACTCTACCTACCTACTCTATCTACCCTACCTACCGTACCTTCCCTACCCAACTACCCTATCTACCTACCTGCCCTACCCTAAATACCCTACCTACCTATGCTACCCACCCTATGCTACCTATCGTACTCTACCTACCCCAAATAACTACCTGATCAACCTACTTGACCTAAACCTACCTACCCTACTCACCTGCACCACCTTCCCTACTCTACCTACATACCCTACCCTATCCAACTACCTGCCTTACTGTAAATACTCTACCTACCTACTCTGTCTATGATACCTACCCTACTCAACTACCTACCCTACCTACCTGCCCTATCCTAAATACCCTACCTATCCTACCTAGCTAGCTATCTACCCTACCATACCTACCATAACTACCTATGCTACCTACTCTACTCACCCTTGCCTACTCTATCTACCCTACCTACCTTACCTCCCTACCTACCCTATCTACCTACCTGCCCTGCCCTAAATAACCTACCGACTCTATGCTACCTATCCTACTCTACCTACCCGACCTAAACCTACCTACCCTACTCACCTGCACTACCTTCCCTACCTACCTGTCCTACTCTACCTACATACCTACCTTATCCAACTACCTGCCCTACTGTAAATACTCTACCTACCCACTCTGCCTATGATACCTACCCTACTCAACTACCTACCTGCCCTATCCTAAATACCCTAACTACCCTACCTATCCTACCTAGCTAGCTATCTACCGTACCTACCATAACTACCTATGGTACCTACTCTACCCACCCTTGCCTACTCCATCTACCTTACCTACCTAACTACCCTATCTACCTACCTGCCCTGCCCTAAATAACCTACCTACCCTATGCTACCTAACCTACTCTATCTACCTATGCTACCTACTCCACTTAACTACCCTATCTACCTTCCTGCCCTACTCTCTTACCTACCCTACCCAACTACCTGCCCTACTGTAAATACCTTATCTACCAACCCTACCTACCCTACACTACCTTCCCTATGCTACCTACCTACCTTCCTACATATATAGCTGCACATAGCATCCTTTTTTGTGGATTACCTACATATCACAGTGATGTATCCAGCTAGAGTGTAGAGTTTGTATCACTGCTCCTCCTCATGTTGCTTCCCAGCGCTTTCATTACATTTCAAAGCTCCACTGTCCCGTTACTTCCTGCAACGATCGTGCAGCCGATATAACGAAAGTATCGTAGCTTCTCTCAAAAACCACACGCTAAGACGTTAGCCGGTTTAGCTGCTACTTTATTATTGCTAATACTAACACAGGTCTTGCTCCAAGACGCGTTCACAGACCCCCAGGAAATCCCAGCACTATCACCTAACAGAACAGAATCTGAGCCTAAATAAAATAAGTCTGGTTTTACTTCAACACATTTTAAAACTGATACGTAGATTTAGCCTTTTTTTCATGTCTCTCCTTATCTCAATGTATGTCCATGTCTTACCCAATGTACAATTTGAGTTTCTAGGAATACATACTTACTGATTCTAGTCAATTATCAAACTGTCAGTGATTAATGTGATAGCTGGTAATTAATCGCTGTAATTTTAACATCTTTTTCCTACAGAAACAACATTCAGACACGTCCACAGCGCCTCAGAAGAAGGCGCCGACGGAGACGACGACGACGACGATGATGACGATGAGATGTTTGTACAAGATGACGTCGACTTGTACGACGACAAGGTAACTGATGCTGAGATTTAAATGATATTTTACACAGTAGAACTTGTGTATTTTAAGCTGGACAACAGTCACCGTAACAGGACTTTTCCTCCAGTTTCAGAATGTCCCGTCAGACCCTGTTGAAGCTGAGAAGTTGGAGCTGATGAAGATGAGAACGCTGGAGCGTCGAGCTAAGATGAGCGAGCTCCAGCGACTCCGTAAAGCTCAGGTTAGAGTCTCCATATATTTATATGTTCTACTTCACTGTAGGAAGAAATAACCTCAGAATCGCCTTCAGTGTCACTGTATTTCTACAATGGGATTAGAGGTGTCTGCACAAAAATACTTTATAAAAAAGTACAACAAATTAACAAGAAGGTACTAAATACACAAATATACATTATATAAAACAGATAAAATACTATTGTTGAAGAAATAAAATACTATGGTTATTTTTCGCAAGTCGAATTGCAGCTTTTGCAGTGTAGTTGCACATTTAAAGTGTAGTTGCACATTTACTGTCTAGTTACACATTTACGGAGTAATTGCATGTTTCCGGTGTAGTTGCACATTTAAAGTGTAATTGCACATTTAAAGTGTAGTTGGACATTTCCAGTGTAGTTGCACATTTCAAGTGTAATTGCACATTTCCAGTGTAGTTGCACATTTACGGTGTAATTGCATGTTTCCGGTGTAGTTGCACATTTCCAGTGTAGATGCACATTTCAAGTGTAATTGCACATTTAAAGTGTATTTGGACATTTCCAGTGTAGTTGCACATTTAAAGTGTAATTGCACATTTAAAGTGTAGTTGCACATTTCCAGTGTAATTGCACATTTCCAGTGTAGTTGCACATTTCCAGTGTAATTGCACATTTCCAGTGTAGTTGCACATTTAAAGTGTAGTTGCACATTTCCAGTGTAATTGCACATTTCCAGTGTAGTTGCACATTTCCAGTGTAATTGCACATTTCCAGTGTAGTTGCACATTTAAAGTGTAGTTGCACATTTCCAGTGTAATTGCACATTTCCAGTGTAATTGCACGTTTCCAGTGTAGTTGCACGTTTCCAGTGTAGTTGCACATTTCGAGTGTAGTTGCACATTTCCAGTGTAGTGCACATTTCCAGTGTAATTGCACATTTAAAGTGTAATTGCACATTTCCGGTGTAGTTGCACATTTAAAGTGTAATTGCACGTTTCCAGTGTAATTGCACATTTCCAGTGTAGTTACACATTTCGAGTGTAGTTGCACATTTCCAGTGTAGTGCACATTTAAAGTGTAATTGCACATTTCCGGTGTAGTTGCACGTTTCCGGTGTAGTTGCACGTTTCCAGTGTAATTGCACGTTTCCAGTGTAGTTGCACATTTCCAGTGTAGTTACACATTTCGAGTGTAGTTGCACATTTCCAGTGTAGTGCACATTTCCAGTGTAGTGCACATTTCCAGTGTAATTGCACATTTCCAGTGTAATTGCACGTTTACGGTGTAGTTGCACGTTTACAGTAGTCCAATTTCACATGTGTTAAAATTGATTTCACCTGTATTTTAACTGCTGTTAAAACTTCTGTGATTTGAAGAAAAGCAAGTTTAGACAAATTAACTTGCATAGTTTTTATGAAGACGTCCATAATTAATTAATTAAAATATCTATTTTTTCCATCATGCCACAAGCTGATTTCACAGTTAAAGACTATTTTTTTATTCTACTTCACAATAAAAGCAACTTCAGGATTTCACCTGTTAAATACTTGCAGAAAATCCAGCTCAAAACTACCAATCAAACTAATCGGTGATCAACTTAAACGCAGACAACTAAGTTACTGATCATTTCTGCTCCGATAACGAGTCAAAAATTCGTTTTTTCTTGTTTGTGCGGTTCAGTCGATCCAGAGGAGGCTGGAGGAGATCGAGGTGACCTTCAAGGAGCTGGAGGACAAAGGAGTTTTACTGGAGAGAACTTTACGAGGAGAAGCTGGTGAGTTTTTATGGTGAAAGTCGTTAAATTAAGTGTTTGATGGGTCTTTTTTTGTTGCTATTTAATCTTTGTTTGACTTGCTGTTAGCTGAGAGATGTTTAATATACTTGGGTAGTTTAGTTTTAGAGCTTCTGGATAAAGTTTTAGAGGTTTTTGAAGAAGTTGCAGTGTTTCTGGAGGTTTTCATTCAGCAGTAAATGTCATTAATGGTGATTGATGCTGCACATGAAGCTGGTTTATTCTGTAATCTTCCTCCTCCAGGCAGCAGCGGTTCTCCTGAGATGATCGAGCAGTGGATCCAACTGGTCCATGAGAAGAACGCCGTGGTCTCAGAGGAGTCCGACCTCATGGTGGCGTAAGTCTGCACAGAACAGGAGGAATCTGTGATGTCACACCCGCGGACAGGCTGCAGCAGCCTTTAAACTTCCTGTTTCCTGTTTCCTGGGGTCGAAGTTGCCTCATGTTTCCTTCCTCACTCATTTTCTCCTTTCTTTCCTCTAGCGTTAATTCATTCCTTATTCCTCCTTCTTCCCTTCCTTCCTTACATGTTTCCTTCCTTCCTTATTCCTCCTTCCTTTCCTTACTTCCTTCTTCCCTCCTCACATTTCCTTCCTTGTTTTCTTACTTCCTTCTTTCCTTCCTCTTTCATATTTCCTTCCTTCCTCACAAGTTTCCTTCCTTCCTTCCTTCCTCAGATGTTTCCTTCCTTCCTTATTCTTCCTTCCTTTCCTTACTTCCTTCTTCACTTCCTTCTTCATGTTTCCTTCCATCCTTCCTTTCTTCCTCACATTTCCTTCCTTGTTTTCCTTCCTTCTTCTTCCTCTTTTTTCTTACTTCCTTCTTCCCTTCCTCACACGTTTCCTTCCTTCCTCACGTTTCCTTCCTTCCTTCTTCTTCCTTTCTTTCCTTACTTCCTTCTTCACTTCCTTCTTCATGTTTCCTTCCATCCTTACTTTCTTCCTTACACGTTTCCTTCCTTGTTTCCTTCCTTCCTCATAAGTTTCATTCCTTTCTTCCTCACATGTTTCCTTCCTTGTTTTCCTTCCTTCTTCTTCCTTTTTTCCTTACTTACTTCTTCCCTTCCTCACATGTTTCCTTCCTTCCTTCCTCCTTTCTTTCCATACTTCCTTCCTCATGTTTTCTTCCTTCCTTCCTTACTTCCTTCTTTCCTTCCTTCCTTCCTTCCTTCCTTCCTAACCCAGATGACAACAGAAAGTTTAAACCACTGTTTTTTTCATCAGTCAAACTTCTTTACAGTCAGACTCTACCTGCCATGTGACCTTGCCATGTGACCTTGCCATGTGACCTTGCCATGTGACCTTGCCATGTGACCTTGCCATGTGACCTTGCCATGTGACCTTGCCATGTGACCTTGCCATGTGACCTTGCCATGACTCAGCGGTTTTTCTCTCCCAGGTCTCGGCAGCTGGAACTGGAAGACAAACAGAGCACGTTGGAGCTGGAGCTCAGGAAGTTCATGGAGCTGGAAGGTGAGTTCCTCACCGTTTATCAATCAATACGATCAATACGAGCTGTTTCTGATCAGGTTCATTGATTCTGATGCAGTTACAACAGTTGCTGCTTTGTCTTCCTGACATTTAACTTCTGTTTGTTCTTTTCTTCTCCACATTTTCATGCAATTATCTCTAATTTCTGCTTCTTATATTTTAAAAGACAACTCATTTCATTCCAGCGTGTTGCCATGACAACTGATTAACAGATTATTGGCATTATTTGACCTGATCTATAATCTATATTATAACCAATACAGTTAAAGGATAATACAACACATTAATGCATCCCATTAGAAACAACTCATTAGATTACAATATATATATATATTATATTTAATAGATTTCATCCCACTCACTTTTACCTGTTCAGGTATTTTTAAAGGGACAGTACAACATATAAACTGCAATCATTTGTCTTTACTTTTATAGTAATTTTTTATAGAATTTTTTAAATATTTTTATTGGGTAAAAACCTTAAATTAATAGTGTAAAAGTATGTTTAAACTCTAGTATCTATACTTCTACCTGCATGAATTTGAAAAGAGAAATTATCTTATAATCAGGGTCAAACTCTTGTTTTCCATGTTCAATATGTGTCACTTAATTCTTGTTGTTGTTTCTTTATATATTTATTTATATATATTATTTGGGTCAGTGATAAATAATGGTTAACATGATGAGAAAGTCAAAAACATCAAGTCTATTTAATCTAATATACTGTATTTTCTGGACTTTAAGTCGCTCCAGCCATAAAATGCATAATAAAGAAGGAAAAAACATATATGTCACATTTTTGGGGTAAATTTATTTGATAAAATCCAACAACAAGAACAAACATGTCATTTAAATGAGGATCAATTTAAAATAAAACTAGAGGCTGAACGGTGCTGACGTTACATGACACCACTGAGAACGTGTCTGGTATGTTACACAACATATGAAGAGTTATTCCCATAACTACAGCATCAATAACATGCTAAGAAGTTTAACTACAGCATCAATAACATGCTAAGAAGTTTAACTACAACATCAATAACATGCTAAGAAGTTTAACTATAGCATCAATAACATGCTAAGAAGTTTAACTATAGCATCAATAACATGCTAAGAAGTTTAACTATAGCATCAATAACATGATAAGAAGTTTAACTATAGCATCAATAACATGCTAAGAAGTTTAACTACAGCATCAATAACATGCTAAGAAGTTTAACTACAGCATCAATAACACGCTAAGAAGTTTAACTATAGCATCAATAACACGCTAAGAAGTTTAACTATAGCATCAATAACATGCTAAGAAGTTTAATTATAGCATCAATAACATGATAAGAAGTTTAACTACAGCATCAATAACATGCTAAGAAGTTTAACTATAGCATCAATAACATGCTAAGAAGTTTAACTACAGCATCAATAACATGCTAAGAAGTTTAACTATAGCATCAATAACATGCTAAGAAGTTTAACTATAGCATCAATAACATGCTAAGAAGTTTAACTACAGCATCAATAACATGCTAAGAAGTTTAACTATAGCATCAATAACATGCTAAGAAGTTTAACTATAGCATCAATAACATGCTAAGAAGTTTAACTATAGCATCAATAACATGCTAAGAAGTTTAACTACAGCATCAATAACATGCTAAGAAGTTTAACTATAGCATCAATAACATGCTAAGAAGTTTAACTACAGCATCAATAACATGCTAAGAAGTTTAACTACAGCATCAATAACATGCTAAGAAGTTTAACTACAGCATCAATAACATGCTAAGAAGTTTAACTACAGCATCAATAACATGCTAAGAAGTTTAACTACAGCATCAATAACATGCTAAGAAGTTTAACTACAGCATCAATAACATGCTAAGAAGTTTAACTATAGCATCAATAACATGCTAAGAAGTTTAACTACAGCATCAATAACATGCTAAGAAGTTTAACTACAGCATCAATAACATGCTAAGAAGTTTAACTATAGCATCAATAACATGATAAGAAGTTTAACTATAGCATCAATAACATGCTAAGAAGTTTAACTACAGCATCAATAACATGCTAAGAAGTTTAACTACAGCATCAATAACATGCTAAGAAGTTTAACTACAGCATCAATAACATGCTAAGAAGTTTAACTACAGCATCAATAACATGCTAAGAAGTTTAACTACAGCATCAATAACATGCTAAGAAGTTTAACTACAGCATCAATAACATGCTAAGAAGTTTAACTACAGCATCAATAACACGCTAAGAAGTTTAACTATAGCATCAATAACACGCTAAGAAGTTTAACTATAGCATCAATAACATGCTAAGAAGTTTAACTATAGCATCAATAACATGCTAAGAAGTTTAACTATAGCATCAGTAACATGCTAAGAAGTTTAACTACAGCATCAATAACATGCTAAGAAGTTTAACTATAGCATCAATAACATGTTAAGAAGTTTAACTATAGCATCAATAACATGCTAAGAAGTTTAACTACAGCATCAATAACATGCTAAGAAGTTTAACTATAGCATCAATAACACGCTAAGAAGTTTAACTATAGCATCAATAACATGCTAAGAAGTTTAACTACAGCATCAATAACACGCTAAGAAGTTTAACTATAGCATCAATAACATGCTAAGAAGTTTAACTATAGCATCAATAACACGCTAAGAAGTTTAACTATAGCATCAATAACACGCTAAGAAGTTTAACTATAGCATCAATAACATGCTAAGAAGTTTAACTACAGCATCAATAACATGCTAAGAAGTTTAACTACAGCATCAATAACACGCTAAGAAGTTTAACTACAGCATCAATAACACACTAAGAAGTTTAACTATAGCATCAATAACACGCTAAGAAGTTTAACTACAGCATCAATAACATGCTAAGAAGTTTAACTACAGCATCAATAACACGCTAAGAAGTTTAACTACAGCATCAATAACATGCTAAGAAGTTTAACTATAGCATCAATAACACGCTAAGAAGTTTAACTATAGCATCAATAACATGCTAAGAAGTTTAACTATAGCATCAATAACACGCTAAGAAGTTTAACTATAGCATCAATAACATGCTAAGAAGTTTAACTACAGCATCAATAACATGCTAAGAAGTTTAACTACAGCATCAATAACATGCTAAGAAGTTTAACTACAGCATCAATAACATGCTAAGAAGTTTAACTACAGCATCAATAACATGCTAAGAAGTTTAACTATAGCATCAATAACATGCTAAGAAGTTTAACTATAGCATCAATAACATGCTAAGAAGTTTAACTACAGCATCAATAACATGCTAAGAAGTTTAACTACAGCATCAATAACATGATAAGAAGTTTAACTATAGCATCAATAACATGCTAAGAAGTTTAACTACAGCATCAATAACACGCTAAGAAGTTTAACTATAGCATCAATAACACGCTAAGAAGTTTAACTATAGCATCAATAACATGCTAAGAAGTTTAGCTACAGCATCAATAACATGCTAAGAAGTTTAACTATAGCATCAATAACATGCTAAGAAGTTTAACTATAGCATCAATAACATGCTAAGAAGTTTAACTATAGCATCAATAACATGCTAAGAAGTTTAACTACAGCATCAATAACATGCTAAGAAGTTTAACTATAGCATCAATAACATGCTAAGAAGTTTAACTATAGCATCAATAACACGCTAAGAAGTTTAACTACAGCATCAATAACATGCTAAGAAGTTTAACTATAGCATCAATAACATGCTAAGAAGTTTAACTATAGCATCAATAACACGCTAAGAAGTTTAACTATAGCATCAATAACATGCTAAGAAGTTTAACTACAGCATCAATAACATGCTAAGAAGTTTAACTACAGCATCAATAACATGCTAAGAAGTTTAACTACAGCATCAATAACATGCTAAGAAGTTTAACTACAGCATCAATAACATGCTAAGAAGTTTAACTATAGCATCAATAACATGCTAAGAAGTTTAACTATAGCATCAATAACATGCTAAGAAGTTTAACTACAGCATCAATAACATGCTAAGAAGTTTAACTACAGCATCAATAACATGCTAAGAAGTTTAACTACAGCATCAATAACACGCTAAGAAGTTTAACTATAGCATCAATAACACGCTAAGAAGTTTAACTATAGCATCAATAACATGCTAAGAAGTTTAGCTACAGCATCAATAACATGCTAAGAAGTTTAACTATAGCATCAATAACATGCTAAGAAGTTTAACTATAGCATCAATAACATGCTAAGAAGTTTAACTATAGCATCAATAACATGCTAAGAAGTTTAACTACAGCATCAATAACATGCTAAGAAGTTTAACTATAGCATCAATAACATGCTAAGAAGTTTAACTATAGCATCAATAACACGCTAAGAAGTTTAACTACAGCATCAATAACATGCTAAGAAATGAAATCTTCATCCTCGGTGTCACTTTTCATCAACTCCTCTAACTCCGGAGGTAGAAGATGTGTCGCTTCCTCTTCTACGTCGATGACGTCATGTTTTACTACTATGATTTTCTGTTCGCTGCCGTTTTTGTTCAGTTCTTCTCAGCTGTTTTTAAAAGTTACTGCCATTATCAACACAAGCCTAGAGCGCCCTCTGGTGGTTTAGTGTGTAAATAACATGTGGAATGATAAACCGGTAAGAGTCGCTGCAGAGTATAAGACCCCTGGACTAACTATGAAAAAAAAGGCGACTTATAGTCCAGAAAATACGGTAAATATATAATATAAAACTAGTTGATGGCATGTTTTAAAAACTTTTTCAAGAGAGTTAAACTGTCTGGCGTCAACTTTTTAGAATAGAATAGAGTTTATTTCCATTTTTACAGATTAAAGACAAGTTTAAACAAGTACATGTGAATTCTTGTGCGTGTCTGAGTCATTTATAGCTAAAAAAATCTTTAAAAACGGCAGAAAAAACTAAATATGTAGGTGCAAGAGTTTCCATGTTACAGAAATTTATTACAAAAGAGCTGCACAGTAATAAATAAGCAAATGGAATAAGGCAAAATCAATAAAACAGGAATATGTGCACATTAGATTGAGATGGTTCTGACATTATTTATAATTTCATGACTTATATCTACTGGTTTATGCTTGTATTTACATAGCATTTATTTATATATAACAATATTTCTTGTGCTTTTTAAATGACAGTAAAGGTTTTTCCTCTTTCTCCAGATAAAACCCCGGAGCAGCAGGCGGAGGAGGACCGGGTCCTGCAGCAGATGATCGAGGTGGTGGACATGAGGGACTCTCTGGTGTCGTTTCTGGAGGAGAAACGGCTGAAGGAGATCAGCGAGGAGCAGGAGGTCTTCTCCATCATGGAGGCCAAGCGACACTCCAAGGCCGGAGCACAGGTCCACTGGGAGTAAAATGGGAAAAAAAGAGGCTTCTTTATCGTGCGTGGGACCTGAAACCTTTTATTTTTTGCAAAAGCCAAAGATGACACGGCGTGAAAAAGGAGATAAAAGAACCACCACCACCACCACCACCGTGAGCGGGTTCCACTCCTGCAGATTTAGGGTTTTGCAGCTTGTGGAGAATCCAGGCCTCTAGAGGGAGACGTGAGCCTGGAGGATTTCAGCGGCTGAGTCGGGCTGAACCTGATGATGAGGCTGTCGAATCCCAGCAGGAGACGGAGCTGGATGTTCAATAAGCAGATAATCGTCTCCAGCCTGGGACCTGGCCTGGTTTTGGTGTCAAAAAAAAACAAAAAAACAAACCTCTGGAATCACAGACCTGCTGTAGTCGGCTCTGAAGCCGTAGAATCTAGGATGTTTTTTTGAAAAATGGCGAAATGTTGATTTTATTCGTGCTGCTGTACACAAAAGAAATAATATCATCGATCGATGTTTGTTATTTATATAAAGAAAAAAAGGAGCTATACATTTGACAGTTCAGGTAGTTAAAATATTCGATTTACAATATTTCGTAGCACTTCCTGCTGTTCGCTGTGTCCTGGGAGCATGTTGGAGAGTTCAGGGGTCGAATTCACTAGTGCTGCAGCTAATTTAAAAGATTATTGAAACGATTAATTGATTAGTTGTTTGGTTCGTGAAATGGTTTTGTTCCAGACAAACAGTCCACAACCCAAAGATCATCAGTTTTTATTATAGAAGACTAAAGAAACCAGGAAATAATCAGAATTTGGTCATTTTCTTCTTAAAAACGACTCAAATCGATTATCAAATAGTTTCAACTAATCGATTAATCATTAGTTTTAAGGCGTAACAGGAAGAAGTTTGTGTTACATGAGTTGATAAAATATATTTTATTCTACACAATAAACAAATTGAGCAATAGATCTACACTAACGACTGTTTTGATAATCTATCGATGATTGAAATGATTAATCGATTAGTTGTTTGGTTCATAACATGAAGATTCAACCTAAAATGTCTTTTTTTTTTTGTCCACAACCCAAAAATCATCAGTTTATTATTATAGAAGAATAAAGAAACCAGGAAATAATAAGAAAAGAGAAGCTGGAACCAGAGAATTTGGACATTTTCTTCTTAAAAATGACTCAAATTGTTTAATCATCTATAAAAATAGTTGGCGATTAATTGATTAATCAACTAATCGTTGAAGCTTGAAGCCCAGACCAACAGTCCACAACATAAAGATCATCAGTTTTTATTATAGAAGAATAAAGAAACCAGGAAATAATCAGAGAAGAGAAGCTGGAACCAGAGAATTTAGACACTTTCTTCTTAAAAATTACTCAAATTGATTAATCATCTATAAAAATAGTTGGCGATTAATCGATTAATCAACTAATCGTTGCGGCTCTATTTCAGATTTTGTCCAGACCAACAGTCCACAACCCAAAGATCATCAGTTTACTATTATAGAAGAATAAAGAAAAAAGGAAATAATCAATATATAATAATTAATTGACTCAAATCGATTATCAAATACTTTCAACTAATCGATTAATCATTAGTTTTAAGGCGTAACAGGAAGAAGTTTGTGTTTCATGAGTTGATAAAATATATTTTATTCTAGACAATAAACAAATTGAGCAATAGATCTACACTAACGACTGTTTTGATAATTGATTCATCTATGGATGATTGAAATGATTAATCGATTAGTTGTTTGGTTCATAAAATAAAGATTCAACCTAAAATGTCTTTTTTTTTGTCAAAGATCATCAGTTTATTATTATAGAGAATAAAGAAACCAGGAAATAATCAGAGAAGAGAAGCTGGAACCAGAGAATTTGGACGTTTTACAGTAGTAATGGTTGGTAACTAATTGATTAATTGATTAATCGATTAATTGATTAATCGTCGCGGCTCTAGTTTTCACCTTTTCGTCCTTCAGCTCTGACAGTGGTGGTGTATTATATAAACACAGGGGATTTTAGTTGGAAAATGGAAACAACTGTATGAAACAGACTAATTATCTCTTTATAAATTCCATCATTTATCCTTTTACGGGTTTTCTCATCCACGTGTTGACAGAAAAAACTAAACCAAGACCCGGATTTGTTTGAGGAGCCTTACATGTTCACTGTTCTGCTGCCTGGTCAGCGCCGCACAGTATATCTAATAAAAACCATGCACTTTGACCTTTTAGCTTCATGTTTTCACTGGTGTTGCTGCATTTCTATGACCGTGTGTTATAGTTATACAACAGCTTCATTGTTCTACTGTTTAACCTCTAGACTTCACGCTCGTCCCTCTGGATTATCTGTAGCTCACAGCCAATCTGGACGAACTCCAATCAGGAGTCGGGGGTAAAAACTGCTGCGATCCTTTACTAAAAGCCCAGATTTCAGCGTTTCAGTGTGTGTGTGTTCACGGGAGGCTTCGACTTTCCTCATCACACTTGCGTAAAGTGTTTACTGGCTTTCGATTCTGGCTCCAAACCAGTCGTGATGTAACGAATCCTCCTCTTCGCTGCTCTTCTTTAACTCGTGTGTGTGTTTGTGGTTTAATTTCTGCTCCAATTGCTGATTTTTGATGATGATGATGATGGATTTGTTGAGAAACCAAAGAGGCGGCAGAGTAAATGATGCGGCAGGTAACCATGACAACGCCTGATGCTTTCCGGTGATAAACTAGCGTTTGTCGATTTGAGCCCAAAACGGTTGTAAAACTACAACTTTAATAGTTGATTAATCTGTTGATTCCTGAAATGATTAATCAATTAGTTATTTGGTTTAATCAATTATCAAAAGTTAGTGATTAAAGTAGAAGTTGATTAATCAACTAATTGTTACCGAAGGCTCTAACTAACCAATGTTTCCTTAGTCGATTAATCGATCAGTTATTGAAATGATTAATTTAGTTGTTTGGTTCATAAAATGTCAATTAATTTTTCCCAAAGCTGAAGATTTAACCTAAAATTAACATATTATAGGCGCCTAATCAATTAATCACCATAGTTACAGTAAATATATCACCTATAGCTTTTAGTCTCCAGCTGATCGTTGACATTTTTGTAACTTTTGGGATTAGAACAGTAATTTCTCTCCACTTTAATTCAACCTAAAATGTCTTTTTTTGTCCAGATCATCAGTTTATTATTATAGAAGAATAAAGAAACCAGGAAATAACCAGAGAAGAGAAGCTGGAACCAGAGAATTTGGGCATTTTCTTCTTAAAAATGACTCAAATCGATTGATTATCAGAATAATTGGTGATTAATGTGGTAGTTGTCATAGTTGATGGTGATTTCTTCCTTTTTTTGACTTTCTTTAGATGTTTAAAACGTACCTGATGTAGAAATTATTCAGATTTGTTTATGATTTTCATGCCTAATTATCAAAAATTCAACATTACTCAACACTATCATCTGTTTTATTCTTTAAAAATCGATTAATTTAAAGCAATAAAACTGTGTTTTTGCATAATTTGAAACATCCAAACAGTAAAATGCTCGTTTTTAGCCCAGAAATAGTCATAGTTGATTTTTTATTATTTCTTTGTTGACTCACTGTAAACATTTATTAGACCTTATGATCTTGTGGAGGATGAACTCTATTTCTAGATGTGCTGAAACAAAACATAAAGGTAAATAATTAAATAACAGATGAAATCAGGCACTTGTATAAGAAGCCAGTGATGAATTGCTTTATATAACGATGACCATGGTCTAATGTGGGTCACTAATCTCCAAGCATCAATTAACTTATGTAACAGTTTATATTCTATAAAAAAAACCTGATTTATTTATTGGATTTAAATCCTGATTGAAAATGAATTTTAGTTTCGTCTCATTGACCATCATCCTAAAAGCATCAGATGGTGTTAAGGACATTTTACTGCAAGTTCTGGCACAAATGTTTGGTGTAAAAAAAAAAAAATGCACATTTCTATTTCTGGTCTGGTCTTAGCAGCCTGAGCAGAGAGACCCAGACCTCCTTCTCCCTGGTCCAGTTCTTCCAGGAGAACCCCCAAGGTCTTCCCTGAGGTCTGGAGTCCAGGAAGCCTCCTCGCTAGATGCCTTAAATGTCTCCTCTTGATGTGGAGGAGCAGCTGTTTGACTCGGACTCCTCCTTAAAACCAAGGGAGAATCCAAACTCATTTACTTGCATCCAATGACCAACGGTGATTTTAGCATCTGGTCTTTAGGGATGCTCAGCACCCAATGCTCACAAACGCACATTATTTCTCCCCTACAACATTAAATTTTTGGGCTTTAAATTCATACCATCTCATCTGCTGCCTCGCAGATCTAGAAATTATTAGCAGCTAACGGCTAAAGCAAAAAAGCAGAACCCTACACGACTCTAGTGAACGTGCCGACCAATCAGAAGAGACTTATAAGAGAAGCTGGTGTTTTGAAGTTTTTCACGTAACGTGTCGAGCTAATTCACGGTGGTGACTTGGTAAACTCACCCCTGCTGACGACCGTAGGTGAAGGTAGGAACGCAGATTAACCTTAAATCCAGATATTCGCCTTTTCATCCTTCCGTCACTCGTGAACAAGACCCTGAGGTACTTGAACTCGTCGGCGCTCCGTCCTTTTCCAGCTGAGAACCATGGCCTTGGATACGGAGGAGCTGGTTCTCATCCTCTGCTGTGAACCTCTCCAGCGAGAGCTGAAGGCCACGGTCCGATGACGCCAACAGGAGCTCATCGTCTGCACATAGCAACAACCCGATCCTGAGGAACTGGACCTCGGCCACGGCTGCAGCTAACAATTCCGTCCATGAAGGTTGTGAACAGAATAAGTGACTGATGGAGTCCAACCCCCACTGGAAACAAGTCTGCAGACCAAGCTCTGGCACCAGGTGGACTAGTGGACCGGATAGCCTTTTTCAGCGGGTCCGGAATCTCATACTTGTGTCGAAGGACACGTCGAGTCCTTCAACGCACTTAGGAATTGTGAAAGTCTGACTTATCACTGCTCTGGAGTGTACAGGGACCAGATAGCTTGGGTTAACGAGTCCGGAACCCCATACTCCCACAGGACTGGTTGGGTGAACCAGTGCACCCTCCAGGACCCTGCTAAGGGTATAGACCTGGTCCACAGTTCCTCAACAAGGACAAAAACCACTCTGCTCCTCCTGAATCTCCTGAATATTACTACTTTTTTAATAATATGCACGATAACCCAGGATTTAACCGCAGTTCTTTATCACAGATCCTTCTTCGACTTGAGTGAACACATGAGCAGCTGTTTCCCGCCTGACGTCCTGTGTTCCTGCATCGCCCGCGTGGCCTGATGCAGATTACAGCGTAAGCCTGTTCAAAGTTGCCTCTGAGGAACATGCCGTGAATGCAGCGTCTGCCAGGAGAACTAATTCTGCAGCGTAAGGACTGAACGTTACGGCCTGAGACCTGCAAACGCGTCCGACTGAATCCGAATCTTCCTTCAGGAGCACGTTTTCTTTGATGTTTAGCTTCTGTTTGCAGCTTTTTTCTACAGCCTGCATCTTTACGCTGTGTTGAATATGAAATGCAATATGCAAAATGTAATGTTTTGGCTCATATGAGCATATTTAAATGTAAATCCATGCACTTAATGTCATGCATTTATCATGCATTGCAACCATTTCTGCAATGTTAAGATGCTAAACGTCATTTTAAGTCAAATTAATGGATTATACCTCATCTATAAATCATTAGTTATTTATTATAATTCCTTTTTATGTTTTACATGTTTTGCACATTTAGTTATTTCCTTAAAAAATCAGCCTTTAAAATGTTGCTTTAAATAAAAATATGCACAATTTGCTGCTAAAATCTTGTACAAATCAGTGTAGAAAATAAATAAATGTATATATAATTATTATTTATTATTATATATAGATAGAGATAGTTTCCAGAGGTTCATCTACTGAATAAATCAGTTAAAATCCGCAAAATTCATTTTTATTTCCTATTTGATCAGAATCTAAGGCTAAAAACATTAAAAAACCTCCATGGTGAATATCAGATGTGAAGCCAACTCTTATTAGGAATCGATCACCTGTTGCCATGGCAATATCGAATCACAGCTGTTCATGCTTTGTGGAAAAAAAAAAAAAAGAAATGTGCGGTGCGCGCACTTGCGCGTACGCGCGCACACGCAGTTTTGGAAGAAAGAAAAATCTGCGCCAGACGTTTTTTTTTTTTTATTGTGTGTTTAGTTTTTTTTTTCTCTCCTGCAGCAGGAAAATGTACAAACTGGATGTTTTGCAGCAGCGAGGAAGCCTGAAGCACCTGTGAGAGTCAAGCCCCGCCCCCCTCCGTCTCCATGGACCTAATCTCTCACCTGACAACAGGTATTTGTGGAGTCCCGGACCAACTAATCCGTCCAGTCCTGCGCGAGCACAACCGCCGCAGCCGCGAGTCTCCAGGTAAGTGAGAGTCCTGCGGTTCAACCCGCAGCAGCTGCAGCTTTTTGGGACATTTTCTTTATTTTTACACCGAGCGGAGCCTCGTTATTCTGCGCGTAAACGGCCAGTTTCGTGCGTAATTCAGCAGCAACGACTCCGATTGGACTCTTGGGTTTTGGGAGCTTTTTTTTTCTGGTTCTGGCTTCAACTGAATCTGAATCCTTCGCCTTTTTTTTGCCGCAGAGTGATTCTTTTCTTCGCAGATGCCGCAGCCGACTCGTTCCCGCTGATGGCATGAGAGCATCTCCGGTCAAATCTACGCGATTTTCTTTTCCAGGCATGTTTCCCCCCCAACAACAACCAAAAACTGATTAAACTCACTTCTTCTGCACTGACATGTTGGATCTAATGCTGCAGGCTTTGCATGTGCTTTGCTGTTTTTTTTTTATTTTTGGTCCCGTTTATTTTGGTCATGCATCCTCCCGCGTCCCCCGTTTGTCTCTGGTTAAGAACGTGTGTGTGTCACAGCAAAAACAGTGCGTTTTACTGCAGGGAGGAAAAAAGCTGCAGGATATTTGTTGTGTGTGGGAGAGAATAAGGTAGAAAAAAGTCCGTTTTAAACGTGTCTTGCTGCAGAATACTGTTAACCCTCTAATGCACCAAATATTACTCACACATGCTTAAAAATAATAGATATATTAAAATATATAAGAATAAAAAGTTGTAAATATTATCTCAGGTTAGTTTTGTGCTATTTTTCCATATTTGGCAACAAATATATTTTAGCATGTTAGAAAAAAATACCTTAAAATTCAATTAAATGTAATAATAATAATAGTTTAGTCATTTCAGTGAATTCCAAATTTCCAAAATTCTGTTTTTAACTTGTTTTTCTGCTTCTATTAAATAAAATATTACTTTGATATAGTAAAAAAAAACATGTTTTGAATGATTATATTCCATAAAATCATCTAAATAATAGATTTATTCAGTGTAAGTCAATGGGACTCCGTTAAGTGGTTGCTATGGCAACAGATCAATTTAAATAAATGAAGTTAGCTTAACGCACGTAGCGGGTTCGATGTTTTATTTGGTGACGATTTTTCCAAAAATCCTGATTAACAGACAACCTTCGGTTGTTGTGAGATTGGATGCCCTTCAAAATAAAAGCATCCTTTTCAAACCCTGTAAAAACATAGATTTTATATCAAGGTTTTTTAGCAACACTCTGCAATAGAGGGTTAATGAGATGGTTCTTATAAGATCGAGTGTTTTACTTTAGCTCAGACGTTTAAAAATCACATGTTTGTTGTTGTTTATTTTATTTTTTTACCTGTGACAAGGTCAGATCTCCCAGATCAGGAGTTACTACTAATCTCTTATGTAAGAGAAAGAGGGCAGGGGAACAAAGTGGGTATTTAAAGCGTTTGTAATCCCCCTCAGAGCCTTCACATTTATTGGATAAGTCAATCTTTTCCAATTTCTAATCCCGATAGATGTTCGTTATCTCCTCGTATGTTGATTATCTCGCTGTATTATCATTAGATCTGAAAGGAGCTTTTCATTTGAGCAGCAAACGCAGCAAAAACAACAGAATCAGGCGACTGATTGCTTTAACCTTCCTCTCGTGTGTGTGTGTGTGTGTGTGTGGTTTTAACCCATACGTTAAAGCAGCTGCTGTAAAACAACGATGCATCTGTGCATATTTATTTATACTGGATAGAAATGAAGCTAAAATGCTCGGGAGGCTGATTTTATTGTATTTATCGACCGTAACAACACAAAGTTGTTTTATTTTGTTAAACCAGACGCACCCAACTTCACTTTTCCTCCTGATTCCATGTCTTTGCTCTATTCAAACACAGTTTTTGACGTTTTTCCCGCTCGCTCCTGCGTCTCCTCCGTCGTCTTTTTTGTTTCCCAGTGCACGACGGACCAAGTGACCCCTTGGCTCCTTTTAATTTGATCCCCTGTTAGCCTTGTTGTGCATCCGGATTAGCGATTCTCCCGCTCCGTCGCCAGGTGTCTGGTCAGATTCAGACGGTCTGATCAGCAGCAGCGGACGCTTCTCGCTAACCTGCTTGCTGCTGCCTTTTGCACCGATACACAGCGGATGTGGATCTGAATGTCTCCTCTTCCTCCTTCCATGATCCTGAAAGAAATCCCAGCAGCCTCTGCAGAGATGGGCCGCCAGGAGGCCGACTTCGTGTGGAAGAAAACCACCGACAACATCGAGCAGGTGTTCGACATCATGGACGAGTTGGGGACGTGAGTCAATTCATCTCCTGATTCATTTGCTGCGTCGTGTTTTCTATAAAGCTGTGATGTTTGTGAAGAGGAGGCTTCTGAATTATTAACTAAACTCACTATCTAGGGTAGGAAAGCTTTATTTTTCCATTTAACCCCAATATGCTAAATAGGTGTTGCCTTATAGCAACAATATGCAAATATAGAGGAGTCCCATTCACTTAAATAGCACTAAACTATGTTTTCAACCTTTTCTTCCATATTTCTAATTTCATACTAATCTTTCATGCAATAGAGGGTTAACCCGTTAAACTCCATTGCTCCACTAATCATGTCCAAATATAGTGAAGCTATACATCAAATTAAACAGGAGAAACTCCACTACAAACACATATAAGTCATATTTACACACACCAAACACAACTCCAACACCAAGCTAATTAATTAACGAATACGAAAATCGGTATACGATCATAAAGCCGACCCACTCGCCACATTTTGATGGCTAGCGCTCTGATACTTCATGTTACACAAACAAATGACATCTCATATGAAAGCTGAGACTGTGACGAGTCCAACGGTACCATCAGTGTAGCTTTATGACAAAAACTCAGTAAACTAGCAGCCAAAAAACACTACAGGAAAAAGTCGCTTGTTTGAAGCGACTGTTGCTGTTTTGGGATGAAAATGTTTATTTGAGATCAATAAATGTTGGTTTAGTGTCGACCAACATCTCTGAGTTTATTCCAGACATAACCTACTGACTATGGGGATGTCCTAAACCTAAAAAAGGGCTGGAGGTCAAATTAAAGGGAAATATTACATCCATTTGCTGCTATTTAAAAGGAAACTGGAGTTTCTCAGGCACCAGCGTGATTACAGACCTCAACGTGCTGTTTGCATGGGAGGACAGATTAGTACCGGTTTGATTGGATTGACATGAGGAGGCCTACTTTACTGAAGTACAACGACACACTCTGTTCTATCGGCTGAGAAATCAGATTAGCAACAGCATCACATCATCAGCTAAAAGGAAACATGCAGAGGACGATGGACCTTCTTCTATTGGACTGGATTTATTAAATAGTCTTGTGTTCAATTAGAATTCCATTGACCAGCAGGAGCCACTAGCACATTCATGCTATAACTATAGTTGAGTTTCGTGCAATAATTTCTTCAGCTCATGCACTAAAAAATGCATGAAATGAGTTGATTAATCAAACTGATTGCACTTATATTTATCAGTAATTGCAGAATAATCATTTTCAGTAGAATTCGCTTTAATTGTCCAAGAGATTTCTACTTAAAAAACTTCAAATTTTAGCTGTTTTTCCAATAAATTTAACATTTTGACAATGAACCAAACCAAATATTGATAATGAAGTTAAATTATCTTAGTTTAAAGAAGAGGACAAAAGTATAATTCACATTAAAATCTATCAAATAAACCAGGTTTTTTGATGCAACTGCTGTTTTTTATTATTATTTTTATTCTATGTTTAATTGGAGTATGATTGGCGCCATTTTTTCCTAAGTGCAACTTATTTCATCTTATCTTAAAACAACAGTCATATAAATTAGTTAAGTAGGATCCACCTGTAAATTTACCAGGTTTGTCTTTGGTCGATTCTACAATCAAACGCCAAGTTTTACCAAAATCCGCCCAATTTTTCCTGTTCACCGTTAAATAAACAGATAAAAACCTCATTGAAGGTGATTAAAACTCATTTAATTTCATCTTTGCCGATTGTTAGAATTAGAAAACCCAACATTAAAGTGTTAAAATCCCACTAAATTTAACCGTCTGTTTTTTTCTGAGGTCGACATGGTCTTTGTTTTACAGCAGGTCAGAGGTCAGAGGTCAACGGTAAATAACGGCGCGTATGACGGTTGCAGCAAAACAGACAAACAGCAGAGAATTAGTGATGTTTGGACTCTGAAAGTCGGTAATAAATAAGAAATAAAGACACAGAAAGATTCTCTCGTGGTTCTATTTTCTTTTTTCCACCGTTGCGTTAAACGGAAAAGGGAAATCCAGCAGGGACGAGGGTTTACGTAGGACGCGGAATTAGCCTTTTTTCCCGCAGGGCCTCATCAGCACAAACAAACACCCTGATGGTTTCTGGCAGGTGGAAAATAATCTGACCCTAGAGAGAATCTCTGAAGACGTAGAAAACACTTCCAGGTCCAGGAAGGAGGGTTTTTTTAAGGCAAATTTACACACGTTGGAGCGAGAACAGAAAAACCTGTTGGTTGGTTTTTGCGTTCGAGGCCTGATTGATGATTCATCTCGAGGGTCAGAAATGGAAAAAAAACGAGCTGTGGCTGTGGCAGCCAAGGAGAAATCAGCTGAAACAGGAAGTGAAGTGCTGTTATGATGCTGTGTGTGTGTGTGTGTGTGTGTGTGTGTGTGTGTGTATGTGTGTGTGTGTGTGTGTGTGTAATTAGCTACGAAATCGCCCTTTAAATGTGAAACACGTGTTTGCAAATGTGCAAAACGAGACATAAAGACAGGCTTAAAAATATATATAATATTTTTTAATAATATATAATATATATAGTATATATATAAATAATATATATAATAAATTAATCATTTTAAAAATTAAATAAATGTTAAATAAATGAAAAATTAGATAAATTAAATAAATTATAAATTATTCTCTGACTATTTATTGTCGCCCTATTAACCCTCATGTTGTGTGTTGTGTTTCATTAAGACTCATCATAAAAACTGTAATAATTCATATATTATCACCTCTTGTTGTGTTAGATTTGTTTAATCAACATAAATTCTTGTGAACATTACACGTTTTGAACTTCTATCTGTTATTTATGGCCTGTTTGTCTCATTTATCTGAATTTAAACATCAAATTAACCACATTTTCCCGCAACAAATGCTCAGATTTGACCGGTTGAGCGTTAATTAAATGGGATTTTCTCCCCTGAATAAAACAGAAAGTCGTTCACATCCGAGGTTTGTGCTGTTCTGCAGCAGTTGGAGGTAAATTCCTCCTCCTCCAGAGTGCAGCGAGGTGGTTTTCCCGAGTCCGTGACCTGGTCTCCGTGTTCGTTTTGACTTCTTGTTCCCGAGGATCTTGTACTAACTACTGTGTGACTTGCGTCAGGGATAAAGGGTCTAATCCAGCAGGTAGAACAACTATTCCCAGACAGCTGAAGATAGACCGGGTACAGGTCACCGATATTAAGCCGCTGAGCCCCAGGAGATCTTTACTTGACCCTTATCAACCCAGTGGTGCCGGCACTTCCTGCTGCGTTTATTAGAGTTTTCCTACAAATTCCGGATCAGCTGGTTTCAGTCTGTTTTCAGAGTAAAACTCACCCCAATACTCTAATTTAACCCTCTATTGCAAATTAATTACTTTATCTCAATTTTTCCCAAAAAGCTGTGATATAAAATCAATGTTTTTACAGTTAGGCGTGAAAAGGGGGGCTTTTATTTTGAAGGACATACGATTTTTGCAGTCACATGACCAGGATATCCCTATTGCTTATGGACATTTGACATGTGAGCATCATTTTCTCAAATCTCAAATAATTTTTTATGTTATACTTTTTTTATAATAAGATAAAAGATTATATTAGCAAATAAAATGCAAAATTCCAACTGTATACAACTTAATGTAGCCCCATTGACTTACTTTTTTAAATATATCTATTATTTAAGCCACTTTAAGTAATAAAAATATCCATAAGCATGTTTTACCATGTGTAAATAATATTTAATTTCATATATCTTAATTTTTCTGAAAAAGCTGTGGTATAAAATCAATGTTAGGCATGAAAAGGGGGCTTTTATTTTGAAAGGACATACAATTTATGAGGTCACATGACCAGGATATCCATATATATATAGCATCAAACTATCGTGAGACTATGTTTACAACTTTTTCTTATTATCTCCATTTAAATCAACTATAAAATGAATGTAAACCATGTTTAATTCCTTGTGTATAATTAACAGCGGCGCGTTCTCGGAGGTCTACATGGTGAAGGAGAAGAAGACGGGGAAGATGTTCGCCATGAAGTGTGTGAAGAAGAAACAGAAGCGGGACCTGAATCTGGAGAATGAAATCGCCGTGCTGAGGAGGTAAAGCACCTAAATCCTCACACTTTCCTTCAAACATTCCCTGAAGTGTGTGAAAGAGAAGGAAGGAACACTGATCTGGTTTCTCTTTTCGGTCGTTTCAACAGAATCAAACACGAGAACGTCGTGGGGATGGAGGATTTCTACGAGAGTCTGACTCATTACTACCTTGTCATGCAGCTGTGAGTTTCACCGTTTTCTTACGCGCTTGTTAAGATTATTCCGGCGCGAACAGCGACATTGATGGAGGTTTTATCTGGTTCCCAGAGTTTCGGGCGGCGAGCTCTTTGATCGCATCCTGGACCGGGGGGTTTATTCAGAGAAGGACGCCAGCAGGGTGATTCAACAGGTGCTGCACGCCGTCAGCTACCTGCACAAAAACGGCATCGTGCACCGTGACCTCAAGGTATGAACCACAAAACATCCTTAACACACACATATTCACTTTATACACAGGTTTACAGTTGTTTAACAGCCTCGGTTTCATTATTTCTCAGGTGAGAAGCTAAGCTAAGCTAAGCTAACTGACAAACAAATATTAAAATTAAACAATAAAGTAAAGTTCACTTCCTCCAGAGAGTGAGTTCAGTTTTTTATTAGGTGAAAAGTTTCCAAAATTCTGAATGATGCTCACATGTCAATGAGCAAACAGGATATCCTGGTCATGTGACCTCATAAATTGTATGTCCTTCAAAATAAAAGCCCCCTTTTCATACCTACCTGTAAGAATGAAGATATATGAAATTAAACATGATTTAGACATGGTAAAACATGTTTATGAATATTTGTATTACTTAAAGTGGCCTAAATAAAAGATATATTTAAAAAAAGGAAGTCAATGGGGCTACATTAGGTTTTATACACTTGGAAATTTGCATATTTCCAAATATAATCTGTTTTAGCTTATTATAAAAAATGTATAACATCAAAATGTATTTGAGATGTTAGAAAATGATGCTCACATGTCAAATGTCCATGAGCAATAGGAATATCCTGGTCATGTGACCTGATAAATTGTATGTCCTTCAAAATAAAAGCCCTCTTTTCAAACCTACTTGTAAGAACATAGATTTTATATCACAGATTTTTCAAAAAAAATGAAGATATATGAAATTAGTTGTGAGACAATGATGTTCACTGGTCAAACATCCATCAGCAATAGGGATATCCTGGTCATGTGACCTAATTTTCACACCTAGCTGTGATTTTATCGCACGTCTTTTTAGGAAAATTAAGATAAAGTTATAACACACGGCAGCACTACACAATAGAAAACCTGTAAAACTCCTAGTAGTATATTTAATGAACATCTCTTCTGTGTGTTCGTCTCCATTGCAGCCTGAGAACATCCTCTACGACAACCAGGACGAAGACTCCAAGGTCATGATCAGTGACTTCGGCCTCTCGAAGATGGTGGACAACGGCGTGATGTCGACGGCCTGCGGGACCCCGGGATACGTGGGTATGCAGTGATTAATTATATGAATAATAAACTCGCAGGGATGTAAAACACACGCAGGAGTAACTGAGCGATAATTAGACTAATCGGTGATGGTTTTACTTCACTTTCAGCTCCTGAGGTTTTGGCTCAGAAACCCTACAGCAGTGCAGTGGACTGCTGGTCTATTGGAGTCATCACCTATATCCTGTGAGTATATGAGTGTCTTTTATTCAGCATTTAAACACTAAATAAGATTGGAGTTGGAACTATGTCTGTATCTCATTTAGAAAGGGTGGTCCCCATAGTGTAGGTATTTGACAGATGACCCCACGGGGTTGGATAAAAGAATGTGTGTGTTTTATTCATCATTTAAAATCTAAAAAATGGATTTTGGTGTTGAAACTATGTCTATATCTCATTTAGAAAGGGTGGTCCCCATAGCGTAGGTATTTGACAGATGACCCCACAAGGTTGGATAAAAGAGTGTGTGTGTTTTATTCATCATTTAAAATCTAAAAAATAGATTTTGGAGTTGAAACTATGTCTGTATCTCATTTAGAAAGGGTGGTCCCCATAGCGTAGGTATTTGATAAATGACCCCACAGGGTCAGATAAAAGAGTGTGTGTTTTATTTATCATTTAAAATCTAAAAAATGGATTTTGGAGTTGAAACTATGTCTATATCTCATTTAGAAAGGGTGGTCCCCATAGCGTAGGTATTTCACAGATGACCCCACAGGGCTAGGTAAAAGAATGTGTGTTTTATTCATCATTTAAAATCTAAAAAATAGATTTTGGTGTTGAAACTATGTCTATATCTCATTTAGAAAGGGTGGTCCCCATAGCGTAGGTATTTCACAGATGACCCCACAGGGTTAGATAAAAGAGTGTATGTGTTTTATTAATCATTTAAAATCTAAAAAATTGATTTGGGGGTTCAAACTATGTCTATATCTCATTTAGAAAGGGTGGTCCCCATAGCGTAGGTATATGACCGATGACCGAACAGGGTCAGATGTGCGTGTTTTGTTTTCATGTGTGTGTTTTGTATGACACACTGACCTAAATACACAATAACGATGCTGGGGATGAGTTTCAGCTCCATCTAGTGAGCGGTTAACACACACACACACACACACACACACACACACACACACACACACACACACACACACTCATTGTTGAACATTCCCTTTGCAGACTCTGTGGATATCCACCTTTTTATGAAGAAAGCGAGTCTCGACTCTTCTCCAAGATCATGAAGGCTCAGTATGAGTTCGACTCGCCTTTCTGGGACGACATTTCTGACTCCGGTAAACATTTTGGGAGAGTTTTGTGCAGATATCAACACGACAGCTGATTTATTCTAACGCACACGTCGTCTTTTTATTCCCAGCCAAAGATTTCATACGTAACATGATGCAGAAAAATCCCACCATGCGCTTCTCTACTGAACAAGCGCTCAAACATCCATGGTGAGTGTTTTTTAGTAGTTTCCTGCAAAACATTAGCATTTACTAGCATTAGCATAAACAGTCCTATAATACACTATAATAATAAAAGTCTCCATAATTAGTTTTAATACTTTAACCCGTTAAACTCCTGAGATTGCTCCACTAATCATGTACAAATATAGTGATGCTATACATCAAATTAAACAGGAGAAACTCCACTATAAGAAGATATAAGTCATATTTACACACAGCAAACACAACTCCAACACCAAGCTAATTAATTAACAAATATGAAAATCTGTATACGATCATAAAGCCAACCCACTCGCCACATTTTGATGGCTAGCGCTCTGATACTTCATGATACACAAACAAATGACATCTCATATGAAAGCTGAGACTGTGACGAGTCCAACGGTACCATCAGTGTAGCTTTATGACAAAAACTCAGTAAACTAGCAGCCAAAAAACACTACAGTAAAAAGTCGCTTGTTTGAAACGACTGACAAAAAATGTGTTCTTTTGTTGCTGGGACGAACATTTTTATTTGAGATCAATAAATGGTCGTTTAGTGTCGACCAACATCTCTGTGTTTATTCCAGACATACCCTACTGACTATGGGGATGTCCTAAACCTGAAACAGGGCTGGAGGTCAAGGGGTTAAACTGATCTTGTACTTTTACTTGAGTTGCAATTTCAATTCAGGACTTTTGCTTAAACTTATTGTTGGTCCATGAGGTTATAAAGTACTAATAATAGTAACTTTATTTATAGCACCTTACAGACATAAATCAAATAAATACAGAGGTGCATACTAAGTTTGTACATATTTAAAGTCCCAAACAAGTATGTACCAAACTTAATTTTCCCATCTTTTCCCTTATAACGATTATTGACACTGATCAAATAACCCTCGTCCGCCACTTTAATCTAAGCTCGTGTCCTGTCTTGTGTTTTCCAGGATTATTGGGAAGACGGCTCGGAGTCAGGACATCTACTACACCGTCAGCGTTAACATCCAAAAGAACTTCGCTAAGTCCAAGTGGAAGGTCAGTCGCTGTTGATTTCTTGGTAATCTGATTGCCGGCGAGCTGCAGTTTAATCAGTCGCCTAACCAAATCCTTCCTGATTAAGGGCAAGTTAATAGATATTGTTCCGTAATCAAGGCCACTGAAGGCTGATGTAGGGTTTTTACTGTCAGGTGAAAGTAGTGTGTGGTACCATCGGCCAAGAGAAGGTTGAGAAGGCTGTTTCCACTATAGTAGCCTTTAAATTACCATGGAATTGTACCGGTTCTATGGTAACCGTTACCATTTGAGTGACCCTTTTGGACACAGGACCGGTACCCTAGGGAAGTCCAAGTTTAAGACCAAAACCACACTGATCCATACTGTCACAGCCAAATCTTGGCCTTTTTGATTCTCTCTGAGGTCTGGGTGTAGTCTTGGGCGTTTGTCTTTCTAAATATGCATAGCTTAACCTCTGTGGACACACCCCCTTTTTCATTCTTATTTGAGAAAATGGTATGCCCCAGCTGTAAGTAGCACAGTTCCCACATGTCAAATGATCAGGTTTGGATGGTCTTATCGATTTAAATTTCCATTGGGTCGCACTGTAGTCAGTTCTCATTGGCTTTCATGCTGGCTATCTCCTGGTGTCATCAATCAAGATACCATCAATACTTAAGTTGCATTAGAAAACCCTTAGCTGCAACATAGATAATGCATTTTTATCTGTGTTAAAGCACAGTTTAGTGTTAGTGCATGGAAAAAAGGTCAAATTGCATAAAATAAAAGTCTAAAAACCTCTCTAAAACCGCAGTGGTTCAAGTTACATGCATCTATCTTGGCATGAACACTGATCATACGTTGTACTTCACATTATTCGGAATACTAAGTCATTTTACCAAGACGAGGCTTGGAGATTAAAGGGTTCACAGAGGCTGGAATGTCTTCCTTCAACTCGAAGGCTAAGACCAAAAATATCAAGATTTTAAAAGGGTATCAAAGGTTATAAAATATACCACATAGGTTGAGCAGTAAATCAAGTCTCTTGATATTCAAACAGGGGCTTGAATGCAAGGTAGAGGTCTGTCTTCCTTCAACTTGAAGGCTATGACCAAATCAAAGGTTATACCACGTACACACTACCGTTCAAACGTTTGATGGGCACCGTAACTTTAAACCAATCTATACATGTCTAATGTGGTAAATGACTATTGTAGCTGCAAATGTCTGGTTTTCACTCCAGTTTACTCCAGTGTTCTAATGGTGCAATGTGTCAGAAGGTTAATGGATGATTGATAAACCTTGATGCTAACATGTTAGCATAGCTGGAAACAGTTTAGCTGATCAGAGAAGCTAGAAAACGGACCTTCTTTTGACGAACGGTAGCGTAGGTTGATTGATCAGCAGTAAATTGAGTCTCTTCATAAACTGAATCGACATTTTTTTCCACAGCAAGCCTTCAACGCTACTATCGCCATCAACCACATGAAGAAGCTGAAACTGGCCAATTCGAACTTGGCGTTGCGGCCTCCGAGCGTCCCGGACATCAACGTCACCGACATGTCCTCGTCGGTGGAGAACGACAAATGTCCGGAGACGTCAGCGGACGCCGTGGCGGCGGCGCCGGAGGTCAACGGGAACGTGACAAACGTAAACGCGACGAACTACATTTCGCTGCCTACAAATCCCCTGGAGCTGAAGAGCTACCACCCGCTGAAGGCCAGTCAGAGCACCCACCACAAACCCACCATCGCCGAGCAGGGGAAGCACGTGTACCACTCGGAGCCCGCCAACCTCAACGGGTGAGCGGCGGTTTTTAGAGTTTTAACTTTCTGGTCGTCGCAGAAATAAACTGACGGGACGTTTCTTCTTCTGCTTCCAGATACGGAAAAAACCGAAGCGGCAAAACTCTGCAGACTGGAGTGTGTTCAGTCATGTGAAGGCTGCAAGAAGTTTTAAATGGGGAAAAAGAGCATTTTACTTGGTAGGTGCAAACAGCAGATAAACATCATATAAAAGGGGTATAAGAAGAAAATCCACATAATCGTTTATATATTACAAATATCACTGAAATCCTCAATTAAATTTCTTTGCAAACACTGTAAAATTACCAAAATTCAATGTTTTCTTCATAGTTTTAGTTGTAATCTTGAACAGAAATGGAATTATACAGAATATAATCCATAAAATCACAAATATTTAGTTTGCATTTAACTCTAACGTCTTAGGGACTTTAAGATTAGTTTCAGTTTCAGCTTCAACGATTAGTTGATTAATCGATTAGTTGCCAAACATTGAATTAGCCGCCAACTATTTTGATGAATCGATTTGAGTCATTTTCAAGAAGAAAATGTCCAAATTCTCTGGTTCCAGCTTCTCTTCTCTGATTATTTCCTGGTTTCTTTAATCTTCTATAATAATAAACTGATGATCTTTGGGTTGTGGACAAGTAATCGATTAATCATTTCAATAATAAATAGATTAATTGATTATCAGAATAGCCATTAGTTGCAGGCCTACAGTTTAGCTCTAATCATCATTCCCATTACTGATAATTAATCTATATAATGTCCAAGACGACATCCTCAAATATTTAGTTTATTATGAAATCTTCACATCTGAGAAGCTGGAATCAAAGAAATCATCAAAATTAATTTAAAAATATGATTAAATCAAATCAAGTGAGATCGAGATCGTTTTTCAAGAATAAATACTGATGCTGGTGTTTTATATTCCAATTTACAATGTAAATAATTATTATTATTAATTATACATTTTATTTATAAGAGCTTTTAATGTCACTTAAAGACGCCTTTCAATGCAAAAATAACATTAAAAGTTACAGTTTGAACATTTAAAACTATCTAAAAGGATTTTAAATGGTTCTTATATGAAGTTTGAACACAGCTGGAAAAGACATGAGGACATTAATATATATATGTGTGTGCGTGTGTGTGTGTGTGTGTGTGTTTCTGCAGGTCAGTGTTGCTGTGCTGACTCAGCATGACTCAGCTGTTTTATGTCAGCGGCTCCCTGCTGAGGAACAGAAGAGGTTTGATCTGATGGACCCGAGCGGTTCTGAGAAAGATCCAACGTTCAGCTGGGACCATTTTATAATGGAGAGAGTGCCTAAAGCTTCACACACACACACACACACACACACACACACACACTGCACGGGACACACTTTACCTTGAGTTAAACAGACAGTATTGAAGCTATTGTCTCTCTGAGAAGGAGCCTGATGGAGTTTTTGCTGGTTCATCTCCTCCCTGGTGAAGCTGTGCCTGTTTCTGCTGCAGTTTTTGATCCAGGAGAATTTATCATCTAATAATAATCGAAGCGTCGTTTAGTGTCTAAAGTGTGCTGTTTTAAGAAAATACACACCATGATAAAAAAGAAAAGATGTGTGTCATTACAAATGTACCTGCTCTTGTTTAAACTAAGCCCTACTTTCATTTTTTAAATTACATTCTTTATGTTAATCTCTTTTTTTTAAGTTTTTGCTTGCTTTTTCTTAAAAAAAAACATTTAAAAAATCTAAAAAAAAGACTATACACTGTATAGGTATATCACAAACACATAAAATATACTGTACGTTCAAATAAATCACTGTAATTGCCACAAGTATGAAAAGAATTTGCCAATTCCATCGCTGTCTCATGCTGTAAAGCTGTTAGAATGAATGAAATGACATAATTAATGAATGGGTTCGTTCTGGCTGTAGCTTGTTGTCTCTGGTCTAGTCTTCGTGTTCCGCTGGATCCTTGTGAGCTCATGAATAAAAAACTGCAGAATCTACACTCGGTTTGCTGCTGTTTTATTCAGCTCGACTCTATTTATCTCCTGTTCTTGGTGAAATATAGAGAATTAACGCAGAGATTGGAATCAATAATGAGAAAATGTCCTCTAGGGAAATTCTGCATGTTGAATGTGTCCATTATGATGAGTTTTTAGAGATTTCAAACATATAACACGAGTAAATTTATGATTTTTAATATTATATAAAAGGAGGAAACCTATAAGTATTTAATCAGCAACTTTAATATGTTAATTATACGTTAACATTTCAACGTCTCATGAATAAGTAATTAAAAAAAAGTAAGATTTGTATTGTGTAAATACATTAAAATACAGTTTTAAAAGGATTCATGTTGGTTTCTTGTTATTTAAAAGTCCATTTCTATCATTTTTCACAATTTCGTGAGATTTTTTTTTCAACACAAAATGTCAAATTTTAAATATTTGATCCACTTCGAGTATAAAACTAATTAAATTAGCATTCTTTCAGTCTAATTCGTTATACGTGTATGGGTGGGTCAGTGTTCAATTAACCTTTATTGACCTTAACGAGCTGTAGCCTGAGCCTCAAAGGTTACCACGGCAACCTGAGCCGGTTGCCAATGGCGACGGCTGCGTTGCAAAAACAGCATTTTTTTTCCTCTGCGCTGGTCTCCCATTCGAGCAATAGCTCCTATCAGAAAATAATATTAATAATAATAATATAATATAATAAGGACTTCACTGAAGTTTGGGTGTTATTTAGTGTTTCTACAGATTTTTTTTTTTATTTTCTTGATTTAAAAAAAAAAATCTTTTTTTTTAAAGCAAATTAAAACAGGGAAAAATATTATTAGTGAAAATTAAAAAGGTAATGTTCATGTCACAAATAAACTTTAATATTTACCTAAAATTTTCTTCTTTTCTTACCTAATATTTTATTCCTTAATTAAATAATTAAATTAGAATTATTTTTATTTTTATTTCTTATTCAGTCTTTGCAGATATTTTAATAAAAATATTATTAAAGCATCATTACGTCCAGTGAAATATTATTTTTGATGCAAATCAACAATAAATAAGGGGAAGAAAATACTAAAATAGGCTAAAATACAACAAATATACCACTAACAAAGGAAGAAAAGGTAAAACCAGAGTGGTTAAACCTTTAAAACTCAACATGTATCCTGTTTATCTAATGTGTCGTATATATAATATATAATATATATAATAAATGATTATGAGCATCATTCCTGGCCTGATTCTGTGACCTGCCTCATTAAACTCACCTCTAAACTAATCCTGTGTTCTGTTCTGCTGCTGTAGATTAGATGAGATGATCTGACGCAGCAGGATTAACACACAAGATAATTAACCAACACTTTCAGAACATCTCTGGTCACCAGGTCAACGGCCTGATGACCCACTTATTCATGAATGTTGTATTATTATATATATTAATATATATTATATATATTTTAACACAGCAGGAGCCTCTGGGTTAGAATCTCAGCTTCCTCACTATATATTTAAATGTTTATTGCTATAATATCCATATATTTACCATTAAAATTATGTTTTTTACAGTAGAAATACTGTACTTCTGTTTATAATAGTGTCTGTGGGGTATACCTACCCCTAAATACCTACGCTATGGGGACCACCCTTTCTAAATGAGATACATAGTTTCAACTCCAAAATCAATTTTTTTAGATTTTACCTGATGAATAAAACACACTCACTCTTTTATCTAACCCTGTGGGGTCATCTGTCAAATACCTACGCTATGGGGACCACCCTTTCTAATTGAGATACAGACATAGTTTCAACTCCAAAATATATTTTTTGGATTTTAAATGATGAATAAAACACACTCACTCTTTTATCTAACCCTGTGGGGTCATCTGTCAAATACCTACGCTATGGGGACCACCCTTTCTAAATGAGATACCAACATAATTTCAACTCCAAAATATATTTTTTAGATTTTAAATGATGAATAAAACACACTCACTCTTTTATCTAACCCTGTGGGGTCATCTGTCAAATACCTACGCTATGGGGACCACCCTTTCTAAATGAGATATAGACATAGTTTCAACTCCAAAATCTATTTTTTTAGATTTTAACTGATGAATAAAACACACTCACTCTTTTATCTAACCCTGTGGGGTCATCTGTCAAATACCTATGCTATGGGGACCACCTTTTCTAAATGAGATAAAGACATGGTTTCAACTCCAAAATATCTTTTTTAGATTTTAAATGATGAATAAAACACACACTCTTTTATCTAACCCTGTTGGGTCATCTGTCAAATACCTACGCTATGGGGACTATCCTTTCTAAATGAGATACAGACATAGTTTCAACTCCAAAATATATTTTTTAGATTTTAAATGATGAATAAAACACACTCTCTTTTATCTAACCCTGTGGGGTCATTTATCAAATACCTACGCTATGGGGACCACCCTTTCTAAATGAGATACAGACATAGTTTCAACTCCAAAATATATTTTTTAGATTTTAAATGATGAATAAAACACACTCTCTTTTATCTAACCCTGTGGGGTCATTTATCAAATACCTACGCTATGGGGACCACCCTTTCTAAATGAGATACAGACATAGTTTCAACTAAAAAGATCTTATTAGATTGTAGCTAATGAATAGAACACACACACATCATGGTGCACAGACGGTTCATTCATAGAAATCTGGGTTAAAGGTCCCCGAACAGACTCAACCTTTTCCAGGCCAGAGAGAAAACATGAAGTGTCCTGGATCCTGAACAGGGAACATTATTATTTACAGTAAATACGGAGATATTTATTAGCCGAAAGTCTGCAAATCTCTCTAAACAGCAACCAAACAGTGAAACCTGCCAGGGGAAAGGTTGCTGTTGAGTTCAACTGAGTTTCAGCACTGAACAAAAGGTCAAATGTTGACTAATAACCCCCCAGTAATTATGAGGTGTTTGTCTTTATATATATATATATATTTTGAAATCATGTTTTCTTTTTGTGCTGCTTTTGCAATATGTGTTTTAGTCAAACTGGATTATTTATTATGATCATAAGTGTCTTTCTGCAGAAGTAACTAAGTACAAATACTGAGTACTTAAGTAGAAAATGTACTTATGTTTAATTCTTCTTCAAATTCTAACATTTCCACTCAATCATCTGTATTTTATACTAGAAAATGTCCTCGTTACGCCTCTTTTATAAGTTTGTTTTTCAACTGTGGAGCCAAAAAGTGATTTTCCGCCAGAAATTCCATTATTTGACCTAAATTATAACCAACCTGGTCCTTTTTTCACTGCTAAAATACCTTTAAAATGACAATACAACACATTTTCTCTAACGCTTTTTGCCTATAAATCCCTTATATCTAATAGATTTTAGCTTCACTTAATTATTATTACCTGTTCAAATAGTTTTAAAGGGAAAATTCAACAATACAACTGCAAAATCTCCTATATATTGATTGACAGGCGCCTGATTTTTTACTTTTATGCCAGAACTTTTACCTGATAATTCAACTCTAATGCTTTTTTCAGAGTGATTTTTTAATTCCAGAGAAATCTCTGTGACTCAGAATGAATCTGAAAGTGCTTCATATTCTCATAAAGCGTCAAAAAACAAATATATAATCAGGGTCAAACTCTTCTCTACGTGCAATAGAGGAAAAAACCCTGACGTGCAGCTGATTTTACTCATTTATCACTGACTTTTATGCTTTAAGTGATTTCAAAACTAGAATTTGTACATTTTTACCTGAGTAAAAAGCTTGAATTGATATTTTAACCTGTACAGAAGTATTTTAAACCCTAGTATTTATACTTCTACCTAATAGATGTAATACTTCTTAGTATTTTAAACCCTAGTATTTATACTTCTACCTAATAGATGTAATACTTCTTAGTATTTTAAACCCTAGTATTTATACTTCTACCTAATAGATGTAATACTTCTTAGTATTTTAAACCCTAGTATTTATACTTCTACCTAATAGATGTAATACTTCTTAGTATTTTAAACCCTAGTATTTATACTTCTACCTAATAGATGTAAGACTTCTTAGTATTTTAAACCCTAGTATTTATACTTCTACCTAATAGATGTAATACTTCTTAGTATTTAAACCCTAGTATTTATACTTCTACCTAATAGATGTAAGACTTCTTAGTATTTAAACCCTAGTATTTATACTTCTACCTATTAGATGTAATACTTCTTAGTATTTTAAACCCTAGTATTTTACTTTTACCTATTAGATGTAATACTTCTTAGTATTTTAAACCCTAGTATTTCTACTTCTACCTATTAGATGTAATACTTCTTTATTTATTTTAAACCCTAATATTTATACCTGTACCTGAGTAATGACTGTGAGGACGTTTGACTCCTCTGTGAGAATGATGCTTGAATTGGTGCTTTTTTCATTCAAATAAATTCCAGATTATTCTCTGAAAACCCTTCATATTCTCATAAAATGTAAAAAAATAAATAAATAAATAAATAAATAAATAAAGACGTTTGAAAAGACAAATCGTCTTATAATCCCAGTGCAACTCTAGTATCTCTACTTCTACCTGACTAATAGATGTAAGACTTCTTACTAGAGCTGTCATTTTAACGCGTTAATTCGATTAATTAATTACGTCGCAATTTAACGCGTTAAAAAACTTAGCCGTATCAACGGTGGCGAGCACAGGGGTGAAAGTGAACCGGAACTGTCCGGAACGACGTTCCGTTAAAAGATTCACGACGGGAACGACGTTCCGTTAAAAAAGGAGAAGAAGCTTCCTGTTAAACTCCCATGTTAAATAAAGAAAACGATGAACTTACATTAGTGCTGGAACAATCCCAGTGGCTGGTTTCAGTGTAATCTACCTGTTTCGGTGTCTGTCGGTGCCGTTTGGAGCGACAAGTCTGAGCGCGTCTCTGGTTGCTAGGCAACGCGAGCCGAGCTGAACAAATGCGTTTCTGATTGGCTGATGGACACGTGGTCACGTTATCAGCATAGCTAATTCTGATTGGTTCAAACCACACGTGTTTGCTCTCACAGAGCAAAATTATGCAGCAAAATATACGACTTCTATTCATTTTTTAATTGCTATATTGAGCTTAAGTGCCTATTTGAAACAGCTTTATTTTATTTATTTAACTGAATCTCTGTATTTGTTTTACATTTCTGAATAATGCACCTGGTCTAACTGGTTTAATGTGCTGGACCTTTACTTTTGGATTTAATTCATGAAGCACAGTTCATTAATAAAACATTGGATTTCAGATCTTCTTACTGTATTCAATTGATTAGTCATCACTACAATTTATTAACATCCTAGAATTCAAATTCTTTATCAGGAGACCTTTATATGACATTAAAATGCGATTAATTAATCACAAAATCCTGTAATTAATTCGATTAATTTTTTTAATCGACTGACAGCACTACTTCTTAGTATTTTAAACCCTAGTATCTCTACTTCTACCTGACTAATAGATGTAATACTTCTTAGTATTTAAACTCTAGTATTTCTACTTCTACCTGTGTACTGGATGTGAAGACACTCATGTGCAGATCATGCCGACATCTCATGAATCTGCAGTTGTCGCTGAATTTACGACACACGTCTCTCTGTGACAAAGATCAGACACATTTCACAACTTGGCCTGACTTGGGGAGCAGCGAGGAACAGGGTCAAAGGTCAAAAAAAAAAAAACACAACACCACGCTCCAGCGTCGTCTCCATGGTCAGACGTGGGCCACAGCACCTAGCCACTGCATGATTAGAGGAAATTCAATTCAGATTATCTTCTAATGAACTTTATCTCACAGTAATCAATATCTATAACCGTGCAGATGTCAGATAAGTGGGCGGGGCTTCCACGGCCTCTCGCACCGTGATTGGATGGCAGCCAGATTCCCCTGACAAAGGATCAATGATTATGTTAAGAAGCCACGCGACACGAAACAACCGTGCACGCTGTTCAACGTTCGCTGCGGGATTTATCCTCGTTCTGCAAAATGGATTATTTTAAAGAGAGACAGATAAAGAAGTGACATGTTTTACTGGATCTGCTGCAGGAAAACACACAAACGCCCACCGTGACGTCAGAGTCGGACGCTTCGCCGCTTGTCCTGGACTCCTCGTGGTGCCCTTTTACCCAACAAGCAACAAAAAAATTTAAAAAACAGCAGCAGCAGCTGCAGAGTCCTCATGAATATTCATGATTTCGTCGTCGTGGGAGTCGACCGCTGGTGTTTAAATGGCAGATTCTGCCTCGTGTGTCTTTGCCTACGATCGACTGACTGGGTCCAACACTGAGAGAACTCAAGACATTTGAGTACTTTTCAAAGTAAGTATTTATAAATAGAGATATTTAACAATAGATATCTAAAGAAGGTCTATATGAGACGATTCATAGAAGAAGATGATTGAAAATTAAGTGAAAAACAGATGATTTTGTTAAATTGTGCTTTAGGAATTATCTCTGTAGTATTTGTATTTGATGAGAGTTTTTATCATGTCTTGTGATAACTGTGTTTACGAACTGATTAGGTTTGTTTGAGTATGTTGTAGTATTACTTCTGGCTTCAGCCTTTTCAGTTTTGGTTCTTTATATTTACTATTCTAAGACCTAAGCACCTGGACTTTCTAGGCTTCTTGAAGATGTTTTTCTTCTCATTCAAGAGGCGAAACGTCTTCAAACAACCTTAAAAGTCCAGTCACTTTTCTACAACTCCACAAGAATAAGCAGACCTGGTTACCATAATTTCTCCTTTTCCCTCGACAGGCTCATCAAACAACCAGAAATGGAAACCATTGGCGAGATCATACCGTTCGCTCGGGAGATGCTGAACCAGAAGCCCAGTCGAGGCATGTTGAAGATCTACATGATCGGCTCCACTCTGGCAGTTCTGGGGATGGTCAGCGGGCTCCTGGAGACAGTTTGGCTGCCGTTCGCTGACGATTACACCTCAGAGGAAACACCTGTAGAGATAATAATGGAGAAGAAGCAGATGGAGAAGAAGAATCAGGTGGCAAAGTCTCATACCATCGAAGCCGATTCTATGGACCTGCAGGAGACGGCGGAGTTCGAGGCGAAGGCCAAACACATGGTGAGGAGGAGGAGCTTGGCCGCCCGCTGAAGAAACGCCCGTGTCCTGAACACGGAACAAAAAAGACACTGCAACTACGATACTGATGCCACTGGTGGTCAATTAAATCACCGTGTTGAACTGGTCACCTTTTGTGGTCGTTCCTTTTTCTCAGATTTGGTTAAAACATGCAATTTGCCCTTTTGTGACTGGTGAGAAGTGAAAGATAAGAACAAAAAAACCTGCAGGTTACAGTGATGTCTGGCTGCTGGGCAGCAGAAATGTTGAAGTTTGTGTGGAACAGAATGTGTGTGATCTAACTCAATAAACCTATTTTTCAACTAGTGACTGATTCAGGACCTTTACGTTGAATCCCCTTTTTGTTTGGTGCACATCTAAATATATATTCAGATATTAAAGGAGAGTTAATCTGTCTTAAAAAAACAGTCAAGAGCTGTAATTATTCCTCCTGTTTAGACTGACTATATAGAAGTCCCCCTTCATAATTGACTTGTACAATGTAAGTGATATGGGGCAAATTCCACAATTGTCCTGGATATTTTTAAGCATTTTTGTCTTTTTAGAGGGAGTTATATGGTAAAAATACCGTAAATGTGGCAAATATCCACTGCTGAAGCCTCATATAATCTTTAGCTCACATTCAGCTGTTCAAATGGACAAGAAACCCTTGTTTTAAGACACATTTGAAAAATTGGGAACCTGCCTTTTAGAATAAACATATAGATTCACGGAATACCTATTCCACTACAAGAAGTGTGATGCTGTAATTAACCAAGAAATATAATTTTATTATTATTATTTATTTATGTTATTTATTTTTATTATATATATATATATTAATCAATAAATTGCATTTGTTCAATAGCAACATAATAATAATAATAATAATAATAATAATAATGTAATAATAAATAAAATGTTAACATTCAAAAATAAAAATATTTTAAATCAAAATGAAAGATGAAACATTAAAATATATATTTTTATAAAATAAATGAATATAATAAATTAATTAACTTCAATTAAAAATAATAAATTAAATAAAAAAATAACATGGTGTAATTCCACATGCAGCCACCAGGGGGCGGCAGATAAAACCGGATATAGGATATTTCCATTTCCGGGTGGCGGAAATTACGTCACACTGCCCTACCGTGTTTACAGTTCACTAACGGCGGCTAAACGGATAAACGGATAAATATCGTTATCGGTGGAATAATATCAATAATTAAAGATGGCGGATCCCGCGGTGGTGTCGGGAGCTTCACTGAACGCGGGAGCGGTGAGAAACGTTTTATATTCCGGTCGGTGGCGGGACCGTTAGCATGTTAACGTTAGCACGTGAGCTACGGTGACGGTGTTTAGCTTCGTTAACACGTTCAGATTCACCAACGTTTATTCAGTATAACGTTAATTTATGAATAATTAACGTTTACTCGCTTATATCAGTGTTAATGTGCGTTAGCTGAGTTTATCTCTTAGCTAATATCTAGTAGTGAAGCTTATTTACACGCTGTAGGATCAATTCTACGTGTTTATTGATTTATACTATAACTTTTACTAGTTAGTGACCGATTTTACCTGCTGACAATGTGATTATAATTTAAGGAAAAGTATAAAATATAAAACATTACACCTGCTGATGCTTGTGCACGTGACTCATGTCGCCTGTGATATAAAAATACTGGCCATTAAAGTCCTGAAATAAACATGTTAATTAAAAGTACAGAAGTATTATCAGCAAAATAAACTTAAAGTATCAAAAGTATTTACTATACAGACTGTTGTATTATTACTTTATAATGTTTTATTTGTCAGGGACCTTCTAGAAAAATGCAAATATTGAAAAAAAGTGCAATTACAGTAAAGTATGCTAGTATTCTAGTACAAAAATACACATCATATATTATATTTATACACACGTTACTAACCTATACATGCACAGTATGTAATAACAAATAAACTACATGTTTATTATCAATAACTAGAATGTGATTGATTGTATTTGTGATTAACACATTTTTTAAATTATTCATTTTATATGAAATATTCTAAAAAGTAATTAAAGCTGTCAAATAAATGTAGTGGAGTCGAAATATTATATATTATTTCCTTCTGAAATGTAGTAAAATTGAAATATGAAGTATCAGAGCTGCAGCTAAAAACTATTCTGATAGCTGATTAATCTATTGATTATTGAAACAATTAATTGATTAATAAAATGTCTTATAACTGTTTCCCAAAAGCTGAAGATTCAACCTAAAATGTCTTTTTTTGTGCACAACCCAAAGATCATCCGTTTATTATTATAGACTAAATAAATAATCAGTCAATCCATTAATTGATTATCAAAATAGTTGATTAATTCGTTGCAGCTCTATAAAGAATAACTACCTCAATATTAAACACAGTACTTGAGTAAATGTATTTAGTCACTGTAAACCACTGACAAAAATGAAGAAACTGTGAGAATTTAAATATTGTTAATTAATTAGTCGCATTCATTTTATGTTTTTCCTCCTGAAATAAACCATTTTTTTAATTAAGATCATTATTAACTCTTCTAGCTGTTCCTGTTTAGTCGTTATATCCACATTATTAGTGATTTTTAATCAGAAATCTCACCTGTAGTCATCCCAACGACGTTTTTAACTCCCTTAAACTTCTACCATGATGCTTTAAATGTTTTATACAACCCACTTTAGTTGTAACACAGAAATAAACCTGCCTGTCCTTCCCTGCTGTTCCTGTAGTTTATAACACTCGCTGTGTACATATGTTTATTGCAGCGCTCCAGTGGAGGTAAAGCCGCCTCCAGCCCAGCAGAGAACTACTACCTGGCCCGACGGCGGACGCTGCAGGTGGTGGTCAGCGCTCTGCTGACGGAGTGTGGCTTCGATAGCGCAGAGAAAGCAGCGGTGGAAACTCTGACGGAGATGATGCAGAGCTGTAAGGACGAGTCGACGAACGGAGGATGTTGTAGTTTGTTGGAATTAAAACGCAGAAACACGAGTCGACTCTACGTCGATTATTAGCTACGACGCTTCATCAGAGGAGAATCTGACATGTGTTAAAAAGCTGATGTTGAATTAATTAACAACATTTAAATTCTTACAGTTTCTTCATCTTTAGTGGTTGAAAGTAACTATTTACTCTATTTAATGTTGAGGTAGTTATTCTTTATAGAGCTGCAACGAATTAATCAACTATTTTGATAATCAATTAATGGATTGACTGATTATTTCTTTATTCTTCTATAATAATAAACTGATGATCTTTGGGTTGTGGACAAAAAAAGACATTTTAGGTTGAATCTTCAGCTTTTGGGAAACAGTTATAAGACATTTTATTAATCAATTAATTGTTTCAATAATCAATAGATTAATCAGCTATCAGAATAGTTGTTAGCTGCAGCTCTGGTACTTTATATTTCCATTTTACTACATTTCAGAAGGAAATATTATATAATATTTCTACTCCTACATTTATTTGACAGCTTTAATTACTTTTTTAGAATATTTCATATAAAATGAATATATTTTAATATATTATCTACAGTCTATTTAAAAATGTCTTATGCACAAATACAATCAATCTACTGTGGGTAAATTACTAGTAAAACTATTTAAATATATAATTTAAACACTTCCACATTCTAGTTATTGATAATTAACATGTAGTTTATTTGTTATTACATACTGTGCATGTATAGATTAGTAACTTGTGTATAAATATGATCTGGAACCAGAGAATTTGGACATTTTATTCTTAAAAAATGACTCAAATCAATTATTAAAATAGTTGGTGATTGATTAGTCTTAATTTAATGATGCATTTTAATAATATATTTGATCATATTTCCTTTTATTCTTTTATGTAAAGTCGATTTTCTTTCACTGTTGTTTAATGTCTATAAATGTAAATATCTACTTCAATTATTTTCCATTAACATTAAATAAATCCAGGATTATTTCTGTCTTTTTTACGCCTACATTTGTTAAATTATGAAGCTGTGTTTCCCTGAAACTGCATTAAAATCTTGTCTTTTTTCCAGATATAACAGAAATCGGTCGTTGTTCTAAAGCGTACTGTGAACACACGGCCAGGAGCGTCCCCACGCTGTCAGACGCTGTGGTCACACTCATCGAAATGGGTCCGATTCTATTCTATCTACTAGAATATGAGACGTTCCAGACGACTGAGATGATGCAGTAAAACAACACGTTTAATGTGTTTGTATCTGCAGGTTTTAACGTGGACACTTTGCCTCTTTATGCCAAGAGATCCCAGAGGATGGTGATAACAGCACGTGAGTTCACGCTTCCTATTCCAGGTTGGTTTAAATAGAAATACTTTAAAAAACCTGCTGTGAACTGGTTGTTTTTGTGTTTTTGTGAATTCCAGCTCCAGTCACCAACCCTCCTGTGACTCCCAGAGCTCTGTCAGCCGGACAGAAACGAACGCACCCACCTCACATCCCCAGCCACTTCCCAGAATTCCCTGACCCACACACCTACATCAAAACACCTGTGAGTCACAGTTACTCCAAAGAGTCGCTAGATGAATGTGAATGGTCCTAAACAAACAGGAGTTAATTTGTTTTTTGTGTCTGCAGACGTTCAGGGAGCCTGTGTCCGACTACCAGGTCGTGAGGGAGAAGGCAGCGACTCAGCGGAGAGACGTCGAACGAGCTCTGACCCGATTCATGGCCAAAACCGGAGAAACCCAGAGTCTGTTCAAGGACGACATCACTGCGTTTCCGCGTGAGTGGATCTGACCCCTGACCCCCCGTACTTGACTTTTATCAGTCGTAAATAATCTCCTCTAACGTCCCTGCTGCTGTGTGGGCAGTGATCGCCGCCAGGCCGACCTCCATCCCCTACCTCAACGCTCTGCTGCCCTCGGAGCTGGAGCTGCAGACGCTGGAGGAGACGGACTCGTCTGAACAGGACGAGCAGACGGACGGCGAGAACGCGGCGGGAAACAACGTCACCGTGAGTCTAACACAAAATCTACAACAGTCTACAACAATTTACAACAATCTGTAACAATCTACAACAATCTACAACAATGTACAACAATCTGTCACAATCTACAACAATGTACAACAATCTGGGACAATGTACAACAATCTGGAACAATGTACAACAATTTACAATAATCTGTAACAATCTAAAACAATGTACAACAATCTGGAACAATCTGGAACAATGTACAACAGTTTACAGTGTCTGTTTTGATGCCAAAAATTTCTTTTAAAAATCAATTTTATATATATATATATCCTTTCTATATAATATCTTGTACCTTATATCCATTATACTGAATATATATATATATATATAATAATGTATATAATAATGTAAACAGAATAGGTAACCATGTGTAATTTATTCTATTTTTCCAATAATTATTTATTATGTCTATGGTATTGGTCTAGGTATTTACTTTTATCTATTTATCTATTTATTTTCTGTTGTTGGTATTTAGTTAGGTATTTGTTTTTATTTATTAACATATTTCTCTAGTGTTTGTGTATCTATAGTTTTATAACAGTCTGTATGTGAGGATCAATAAAGTCTGAATTAATCTAATCTAAAATCATTTGATCTGAGGTCAGTTCATCAGAAAACAGACTTTCAAGGTTGTATTTTAATATTTATCACCCAATCCCACTATAAGTGTCCATATTAATGTTTTATGATCTCAAATCCAAAATCTAAATGTCAGAATTTCACATTCAGGTGATTTAAAACTTAAATTTAATACATTTTTCTTGTTTGCACCTTTAAAACCCATTAATCATAATTGGTTTCTGCTCTTACTTCACTACTTTTTCTCTAATTATTGTTTCATATTCTTATTTTATAACTGGGTCAAAGGTCAGAATTGTTAAACCGTGTCTTTATTATTCCCCTTTCCCTTGTTTTCAGGACGATTCAGCGGCCGATAAAGAGAACTCGATGCTTCCTCCCAGCGGCGTCGTTCCCTCGGCGAAGCCGACCGAGGACAACGTGATCGACAACCCGTACCTGCGACCCGTCAAGAAACCCAAAGTCAGGAGGAAGAAATGAACCAGGAAAACCACAAAGACTCAGATCAGCATCAGCGGTTTTGGTGCTTCGAGCAGAAAAACTGCCTCCGGAGAGAAGAGACGGCGCGTTGAACCCAGCTGAGAGACATGAGATCACCTGGGACCAGCAGGGACCACCAGAGACCAGGTGGGACCAGCTGGGACTAGTTGAGACCAGCTGGGACTAGTTGAGACCAGCAGGGACTAGTTGAGACCAGCAGGAACCAGCTGGACTAACTTTTTTTTCCACGTTTTTTGTCAGCAAAGCACTCACTTCTTTAAAACTGTGTGTGACGCCCGTTTTTGTAACTAACATCACAGTGAAATGGGGATTTCTCATTTTGTGAATAAAGACAAAACAACTTTCTTTCTTTTTTATTTAGTTTTATTTATTTTTCTGTCGCATCCAGAGGTTTCAGGTTAATAATACAGCTGCAGGTAGGCCAGTCTGCTGCTCTGCTTCTGGAATTCCTTTTCATCGTCCAGCTGAAGAGAAAAAAATCAAAAATACGTCAAATGTTGCTTCATTTAACAAGAATTTATCTCATTTAAACAATTTTTCTCTTTAGGAAAAGAAGTTAAACATCAATCAATATCAATTATTATTAGTATATTACAGTTTTTATTAAATAATCTTTTGGCAAAATAAATGAACGTTTCTTCCTCCAAGAGATTTAAAACTAATATTTCCTGATTCGGTTTAACACCAATGATTTATGGTCATTTCTGGATTTTTATTGTCCTATTATTAGTCAATTTTAAATAAAGTTTTTTTCTGGAATCATCTCTTGATGATTCTCGATAGGACAATGGATATTTTACTGAGGATATTTAATTTTTTTAATTATTTTTTTAAATAAAATTATGAAAATGTATATGTTAGAAACTGAAAATTAAGAAGTAAATGCTTAATTATAATTAATTTGAATAATTAATGCTTTATGATACATTTACATTATATATAAGTAAAAATTAAGTAAGAAATAAATTAAGTAAAGAAATAAAATTTGTTAAAAATATATAAATAACTCAAGTTTAAAATTTAATTATATATATTAACAAGTGAAAATTAATAGATTAAATGATGATGATTGAATAATGAAAATTAAATGAATAAAATTATTAATTTTTAAATAAATAAAATGATCTAATATATATTTAATTTATTTTATTAATCTATTAATAAATAACTCAAGTTAGGTTTTAAATTTTATTATAAAATTAACATTTTAAACTTATATATATTAAGAAAATTCAATTATTTAAAAATAATACAAAATTAAATAGTTATTTATTAATTTTAAATAAATAAAATGATTATTTATTTAATAATATTTATTTCTTAATTTATTGTATTAATTTATTAATTAATAATTTAATGATTATTGTTAATTAATACAATTAATAAATAAGTTAGGTTTTAAAATGTAATATTAAAATCAAGTAATAATTTAATAAAAAAGCGAATAATGTCAGAAGAAACTCTAGAATCAGTTTGTACTGGTGATAAAAGCTTTAGGCTAAAATGTTTTATAGAGATTTAATCTAGTTTTCATGAGTTATAATTTAATAATAATATAAAGTGCTGTGCATATCAAGAAATTCAATAAATATGCAGCTAAATATGAAGAAATGAAGGAAGTTCCAGTTTTAAAGGTGGTTTATTTCTGTTTATAATAATATAAATGCTGATGTTCCAGTGGTTTATTTGAATATAAATGCTGATGTTCCAGTGGTTTATTTGAATATAAATGCTGATGTTCCAGCTGTTTGTCCACCCACCTTCACCCTGAGCGACCTCCTCTTCAGCTGAGGGAGTCTGGACCAGTCTGGACTGGAGAACCTCATCGGCCACTTCACCTTCCTGTTGGTGTCAGTCAGATGGTTGTAGGTCCCAGGTCTGAGGAAGGA
>CM060480.1:1814323-1861823 GCA_030544235.1 Lepturacanthus savala | reverse complement strand
CTAAAATAATTTGGATTTTCTTTGATTTTTTAAAAATTTAATTATAAAGACATTTAATTAACTGGATGAACCAAAAATTTGGAATTTGTAATAAATAAATAAATAAAATTTTTTTATAAATGTATATATATATATATATATATAAAGTATATGTATACATTATAATAATTATAATAATAATAATCATTTAGAAGTTGCAAAAAAGGGTTTTGTAAATAAAACTGTTGGATTTTCATTGTGATTAATCATTTATTTTACTTACAATTAAACATTTGATTGGAGTCTTAATACTTAATTATTAATTAATATTTAAACCTCTTCTATTTGAGTGTAAATCCAGTTAACACAGGTTTTAAACAGATAAATAATTCAGAATTAAATATTCATAAATTCACAGACGCTTTCATTACTGTGTGATATTAATAAGACAACAAACCTCGTGGTTGTCGTAGCAACCGGGGCCGACACGCGGCGTTTGCTGTCGTGACATCTGGTTTCCCAGCCGGTCCGGAGGATAATGGAGCGGAAGGAGCCTCCGTTCCTGGGAACTACCGAAACAAACTCTACGGGAAGCGGCCGCGGACATTTACGACAAAAAAACAGTAGAAATAATAATAAAAAATAATGATAATAAAGTTCAGTCCAGTTTCCTGCGTCTCTTCAGCTGGAGTCCGTTGTGTTTTGACTCGGCGTTACCATGGCAACCTATAAACACAGAACGAGGATGGCGTCTATCGTAACGGGGTGTACGTCCCTCAGCGGCGGCCATATTGTGACGGGCCAGCTTCGCCTATAACCCGGTTCTCTAACTGAAATAAAGCGAGAAATCTGCAAAGAAAAAAAAAACTCGCTGAAATTTGGGCCGATTTCACCAAAAAACACTTTGTGTTTGTAGCTATAACTTTAAATATCTGCATAATATTACTTTTATGTGAAAGTTCGTAATTATAATTAGTCGTAATTATAAATATCTAGTGTCCTAACTACAATAATGACAACTATTTTAAAATCCGATTGAAAATTGAGTAAGTTCTGGTTGTTTTAATAGTTTTTCTACCATAAACTTAATGCTCGAAAGGATCGAGTAGCCCGACACAAGATGGCGCACGTGTGGACGCGGCTAACTCTATTTTTCTCTTTAGCATTTTATCTTTTCTCCGCAGTTTATTTAATTTTTACCTAATCTTTAAAGTTTTTACTTACTTATTATACTCTTTTACTAGTTTATTTGTCATGTATTTAAAAAAAATCGATTATTTTTAATTGTTTTTAGTCTTTTTAATCTTTCATTTACGTTTAACCTACTGTTAAACGTTTCATTTACATATCTTACTACTCATTTATTTATTCATGTTATTTAGATTTTATTTATATTTATCTTTTTCCAAATCCTGCTTCTGATGTTTCCTAAATACAACTTAATAAAATAATTCCTTTATTATAAATATGAGAGAAACAGCATCTATGAAGATGATTCAGGTAGAACAGACAATAAAAAATCATATTTTTACCTATATTTTATCTTTATTTGCAATCAAAGACATATGGCGATTGCACATCAATAAACTTTAACAAAAGCACAACTGAATCACTGCTGTAGGAGTTGATGTACCCGACTTTACAGTCTTATATATTTATTAATATAAATATATATAAATAATTTATGAAAAACATTTGGACTCAGTGATGGCACTTGTTGATTTAACAATGAGAATTAGAGCATAAAGTGAACTTAATGATTAGTACACGTCTGTAAAATAACCCAAATATTACAGAATACAGTCACAAGGGCAATGAGCTGTTTATACACAGGCACTTCTTTCATCACCAGTAGAATAGAATAGAATATAATATAATATATAATAAATTCCTGTTGAGTCAAGAATTTATGTTAAAAAGTGAGATCTGAGGTTTGGAGCCGGTTCTACTCATTCTCCCCGGCCTGGAAGGCATTCTCTGGCAAGAGTGCAATTTATTTTATTAAGGAAAACAGTGGATTTAATGTCAGAATTATGATTTAAATAAAAAAAATCATTTGTGAAGAAAAAGAGAATAAAGTCAGAAGAAAAAAAGAAGTACCATTTAATTTTTTTTGTTCAGTTCTGAGAAAAAAGTCAGAATTTGAAGTTAAATCTCAGATTTCTGAGAAAATTGTATTTTATAATTCAAGAAATAAAGAGATTAAAGCCTGAATCAAAGTTTTTCTGTAATAAATACAGTTTTTGAGAAGAAAAAAAATGAGAATAAAGTCAGAATTTTGACTTTTTTGGAAAGAATAAAAGAATACTCTAATATTTTGCTTAGTTCTGAGAAATAAAATCTGAATTATGACTTTTTTCCTGGAATAAACATTTTTATTTTAGTTTTAAAAAAGTCAGAATTTTAACTTTAATCTCAGAATTGTTCCAAAAAATGAAAATGATTTGGAATAAATAATAATAAAAAAAAAATCTTTTTTCTAGTTCTGAGAAAATAAATGAGATTTTAGAATTTAAATCTTAAATTACTAAGAACATTTTTCTTAGTTCTAAGAAAAAAAATCTGAATTCTGACTTTTCCTAGAATTATTTAAAATAAAAAAAAGAGTTTTTTTTTTGTTTTAATCTCAGAATACTGAGAATTTTTTATCTTCCCAAAAAAAAAAAAAAAAAGGAAAGAAAGAAAAGAATAAAGACTTTTTACCTGGAATTAAAGAAAAAAAATACTCAGAAATGAGATAATTTTTTACATTCGAAAAAAAAAAAATGAAAAACAACAAGAATAAAGTCACAATTCTGACTTTTTTGAAAATAAAAGAAAAATACCATTTTATGTTTTTTGTTCAATTCTGAAAAAAAAAGTCAGAATTTGAAGTTAAATCTCAGATTTCTGAGAAAATTATATTTTATATTTCAAGAAATAAAGAGATTAAAGCCAGAACTGACTTTTTTCTGTAATAAATACAGTTTTTCCAGTTTTGAGAAGAAAAAAAAAGAATAAAGTCAGAATTTTGACTTTTTTGGAAAGAATAAAAAAAAAGGAAAAAAAATACTCCATACAGGTTTTTTAGTTTAAAGACAAAGTCAGAATTTTAACTTTAATCTCAGAGTTCTGAGAATTTTTCCTGTTTCAAAAAACCCCAAAAAAGAAAAAAAAACTGCCTTTTTTCCTGGAATTAAAAAAAACAACTCAGAATTCTGAAAATTTTTTGCATTCCAAAAAAAAACAAAAAAAGTAAAGTCAGAATCCTGAGAATAAAAAAAGAAAAAATATGAGAAGAAAGTCAGAATATTAACTTTTTAATCCCAGAATTCTCAGAATTTTTCATATGATCCAAAAAAGGAGATTAAAGACAGAATTCTGACTTTGATTTGGAATGAATAATAAAAATATTATTATTCAATTTAAATCTCAGAATTTAGTTTTTTACATTCAAAGTCAGAATTCTGACTTTTTTTAAATTCTGAGAAAACAAAAAAAAAATCTAGAATTAATTAAAAAAATACTCCAGTTTTTAGTTTTTAGAATTCTAATTTAAATCTCAGAATTAAAAAAAAAGAACAAATAAAATAAAAAAATTTAAAAAAATGAAATAATTCTGAATTTTCCTAGAATAAAAAAAAAATAATTACAGATTTTTTCCAGTTCTGAGAAATAACTCAACATTCATTACAATATTTATTTCCAGTTTTGTTTAAAAAAAAAAAAATCTGACTTCTTCAGTGGCCACAAACATCTTTTTAACACATGTACTCATTGAAAAAAAAAAAAAAAAAAAAAAGGTGCATCTGATTTTATTTATTTGGCAGGAAAACGGAGTGAAGTGGAATGTGCATCGTTTCCCAAAGACACGTGAAAATACCGGAGAAAAGCGGCGTTTACTCGGTCTGAGGCACCGAGATGGACGGACCTTTGGGGTCATCGAAGCGGTCCATGGTGTTGACCTGCATGATCATGTGCAGCCCGTACACGAAGATGAAGAGCATCAGCAGCGACGTCAGCAAACCCATCCAGATCCCCGCCGTGAAGAAGCCGGCGCAGTCGTTGGCGTAAGAGAAGTTGGTGCCGTTGTTCAGGCCGAAGCCTTGAATCTGCACGGAAAAACAACGAGTTGCTGCTTTAAAGCATCAGAAACGGTGAATTTCTCTACAAACACAAAGGTTAATGGACTCAAACTGGAATTAAAGTAAAGGTCTGACATGTAGAAGAGTCTGAATCTGTTGATGCTGCTGTTACAGAACAAATAGAATATTCAATATAAAAAAAAAGACTAAAACTGGACTCAATACTTTAGATCTGTGAGTAAAACTAAAGGATTTTACACTAGTTTTACTCAAAGATCCAAAGTATTTGAGTCTAGATTAAAACATACTGAACATGTATAATATATATATGATCTTTGAATAAAACTTTATTAAATATTTAAAATCTTTGAACAAAACTAGACTTTAATACTTTGGATTTTTGAATAAAAAGACACTAGATTAACTAGATTTTACGAAAATACTTAAAGATACTTACGGATCTTTGACTAAAATTAGTGTAAAACAATTTAGTTTTAGTCGATTTTTATTCAGAAATCCAGATTTAATATAAATAACTAAAAATAGAATAAAATACTTTGGATTTTCTTTGATTAAAACTAGTTTTTAGTCTATTTTTATTAAAAAATCCAAAGTATTTTAGTCAAAGATCCAAAGTATTTCAAAGTATTACTAAAATACTTTGGATTTTCTGAGTAAAACTGGACTAAAACAATATTTGACTAAAATTACAGTATTTTACACTAGTTTTAGTCAAAGATCTCCACTAAAACTAAAATACTTTGGATTTTCTTTGACTAAAATGTCACTAAACAATTTTCTTGGACAAAAACAAGTGAACAACTTAAATACTTTGAGTCTTTGACTGAAACTTGGATCTTGACTAAAGATAATTTGGTTTTTAGTCTATTTTTATTCAAACATGTCGAGATATTTGACTAAAACTAGTGTAAAATACTGTAATTTTAGTTAAATATTGTGTTTTACTGTAGTTTTAATCAGGAAATGCAAAGTATTTTAGTCTAGATGAAAATACTTATGACCTTTGACTAAAATTAGACTAAAAACTAGTTTTAGTCAAAGAAAATGAAAATATTAAGTCTATTTAAGTCGAGATCTTTGACTAAAACTAGTGTAAAATACTTTTGATCTTTTTTTTAAACAAAACTTGAATACAATACTTCGGATCTTTGAATAAAAATAGACTAAAAACTAGTTTTAGTCAGAAAATCCAAATATTCTAGTCTATTCAAGTCAAGATATTTGACTAAAACTAGTGTAAAATACTGTAATTTTAGTTAAATATTGTGTTTTAGTCTAGTTTTACTCAGAAAATCCAAAGTATTTTAGTCTAGATGAAAATACTTATGACCTTTGACTAAAATACTTTGGATCTTTGACTAAAAATAGACTAAAAACTAGTTTTAGTCAAAGAAAATCCAAAGTATTTTAGTCTATTTTAGTTTTAGTCGAGATCTTTGATTAAAACTAGTGTAAAACTTTAATTTTAGTCTATTTTTATTCAGAAATCCAGATTTAATCAAAGAAAATCTAAAATAACTCAAACTAGACTAAAATACTTTGGATTTTCTTTGACTAAATTAGTTTTTTAGTCTTTTTATTCAAACATGTCGAGATATTTGACTAAAACTAGTGTAAAATACTGTAATTTTAGTTAAATATTGTGTTTTAGTCTAGTTTTACTCAGGAAATCCAAAGTATTTTAGTCTAGATGAAAATACTTTGGATCTTTAAATAAAAATCTCTTTATATAAGATAAAAAGATCTTTGAATAAAAAAAAAGTATTTTAAAAGTATTTTAGTCTATTTAAGTGGAGATCTTTGACTAAAACTAGTGTAAAATACTCTAATTTTAGTCAAAGATCGTGTTTTAGTCCAGTTTTACTCAGAAAACCCAAAGTATTTTAATCTTGACTAAAGATAATTTGGATTTTTAGTCTATTTTTATTCAAACATGTCAAGATATTTGACTAAAACTAGTGTAAAATACTGTCATTTTAGTCAAATATTGTGTTTTAGTGTAGTTTTAATCAGGAAAGGCAAAGTATTTTAGTCTAGATGAAAATATTTATGACCTTTGACTAAAATACTTTGGCTCTTTAAATAGAAATAGACTAAAAACTAGTTTTAGTCAAAGAAAATCCAAATATTTAGTCTATTTAAGTCTAGATCTTTGACTAAAACGAGTGTAAAATACTCTAATTTTAGTCAAAGATCGTGTTTTAGTCCAGTTTTACTCCGAAAATCCAAAGTATTTTAATCTAGACTAAAGATACTTAGGATTTTTAGTCTATTTTTATTCAAACATGTCGAGATATTTGACTAAAACTAGTGTAAAATACTGTAATTTTAGTTAAATATTGTGTTTTATTCTAGTTTTACTCAGAAAATCCAAAGTATTTTAGTCTAGATGAAAATACTTATGACCTTTGACTAAAATACTTTGGATCTTTAAATAAAAATAGCCTAAAAACTAGTTTTAGTCAAAGAAAATGAAAATATTAAGTCTATTTAAGTCGAGATCTTTGACTAAAACTAGTGTAAAAATACTTTTTTTTTTTAAACAAAACTTGAATACAATACTTCGGATCTTTGAATAAAAATAGACTAAAAACTAGTTTTAGTCAGAAAATCTAAATATTCTAGTCTATTCAAGTCTAGATATTTGACTAAAACTAGTGTAAAATACTGTAATTTTAGTTAAATATTGTGTTTTAGTCTAATTTTACTCAGGAAATCCAAAGTATTTCAGTCTAGATGAAAATACTTATGACCTTTGACTAAAATACTTTGGATCTTTGACTAAAAATAGACTAAAAACTAGTTTTAGTCAAAGAAAATCCAAATATTTTAGTCTAAGTCTAGATTTTTGACTAAAACTAGTGTAAAACACTTTTTTCTTGATTTTGATGACTAAATCAGACTAAATCAGACTAAATCAGACTAAATCAGACTAAATCAGACTAAATCAGACTAAATCAGACTAAATCAGACTAAATCAGACTAAATCAGACTAAATCAGACTACTCTCTCCAACGGCCCTTTGATGTTTTTTACCTGGAAGTCGATGAACTTGAGGCTCCACTTGGTGGTGTTGGGGTTGTTGTCGGGGCTGGGCAGCAGCAATGCATGCTGGGAGCTGCCGACGGCCTGGCAGTGGAAGGAATACTCGGCCGGGCCGTAGACGCCTCGACTCCCGACGAACGCCGCCGTCTCGCCGTGAACCCGCAGCTCCACCGTGTCCAAGGAGAACCAGTTCCTGGCTGAGACCGAGTAGAAGCGGCTGCTCATGGCGAAACTGGAACCACACAAAAACACGATCAATGAAAAGGGATTTGACATATTTGTCATATTTATAGAATTTATTTAAACATTTTTACCCCTTGAAAATGAGAATTTGACAGTGGCCCTAACACTCTTAATACCCTGTAATTATTAAAGTCTTTATTATGGCTTTTAATAAGTTTATTACCTGGGAAAAAATAATTTTATTTAAAATAATTTTATTTTTGGATTTTTTTTCCAGTGGCTCTAATACTTTTATGTAATTAATAAAAATAAATAAATAAAACAAAATTATTATGATAATAAATAATAATATATTAAATAAATAATATTAAAGAATATTTATTAATATAATATTAATATATTAATATAATAAATAAATAATACACACCCTGATATTTGAGATTTTTTTTCCTGGAACAAATAAAAATCTCTATATATATTATTTAATTTATGAATAGAATTAAACTTATTTTAACCCTTTAATTCTTTTCCAGTGGCCCTAATAGTCAACTCTAATTAATAGTAATTATTATTATTATTATTATGTGAGAATTTAGAGATTAAAGTTTTTTATCTGGGGAAAAAAAAATTATTTAATTTAAAAAATCTCTTGATTTTTTCCCCCCAGGGGCTCTAATACGCTGCCAGAATTAATAAAGTCATTATTTGTCATTATTTATCTGGAACAAATTAAAATAAACTATATTTTATTACATTTATAAAATTATTATTTATTTTTTTTAACCCTTTAAAATGTTTTCAGTGGCCCTAATACTCTAAATACACTGGAACAAATAAAACAATAAATATTAAATAGTATAAATAATAATAATAAATTGTATTTCATTCAATTTATAAATAGAATTAAACTAGTTTTAATCCTTGATTTTTTTGAGTGGCCCTAATAGTTTCCTGTAATTAATAAAGTCATTAATATTATGTGAGAATTCAGAGATTAAAGTTTTTTATGTGGGAAAAAAATTAAAAAGAAAAAAAATTAAATCTAATATGCTTCTATAATTAAAGTATATAAAGTTAATTAATTAACTTAATACTTTAATTAATCTGGAACAAATAAAAAAAATCACATTATATTACATTTATGAAATTAATTGCAATTTCTTTAATTTAAAAAAAAATGTATTAATTTATTTATTTTATTTTACAAAAATGCTCTTAATTCCCTGTAATTATTAAATTATTATGTGAAATTCTGAGATTTTTTTCCTAGAACAATTTTTTTTAATGATATAAATTTATATTTATAAATATTTATATTTGTATTTATTTATTCATATATTTATAAATAGAATTAAAAAAGAATTATTTTCCAGTGGCCTGAATACTCTTCTATAATTAAAGTCATTATTATATTATTATTAAATATGTATTTAACAGATTCAGGTCGTTTCACTGTTGATTCACAGTCATTTATGGATATAATGAGAGTCAATACTGTGGATTAATAATAAATATTAAACTAAATTAATTAATTACTAATAATCAAAGGGAAGTTCAGGACTAAATAGTAAAAGCACTAAAGGTCTAAAGTAATAAAATGATGTTTTTACCTCAGAGAGATTCCTGAGTCGTAACTGAGAACAAGTCTGTAGAAAGAAATAAAGAAAACGTCAGATTTTCTCCTCCAAGTTCAGCGGCTGCACATTTTCCTGCAGAATCAACGTCCTCACAGCGAATAGGAGCCGTTGCACACGGACCCGGCCAGACTGGGGGTCTGGGTGGCCAGGTCGATCCAGGAGTTGGGGTCGGTGGAGGTTCCGGAGAAGCTGACGTTCAGGTGCTGGGCCCAGAGCATGATGCACGGCGTCCCGGTCACGTTGTTGAAGGTGATGGGAGGTTTGACCAGGTCAGGGGTCGAGGACGTCTGCAGCAGCGAGCGTCTGATTGGCTGATTGGACAGCGACGGCTCTGGAATCACCTGAACAGACAGGAGCAGCGGAATCAGCCTTTAAATGACAGATATTCAGGATTAAACCATAAATACCAGGTTGTGTAACTGTAGAAACTGACTAGTAGGTTATTTAACTCGATTAGAACATTAAAACACATGATATCAACTGGTTTTATATTATAGGTGGATTAAATATTTAAAATTATCAGTATTCTTCATCATTTAATATTTCATGTTCAAAGAAAAGATGAGGGGTCAAAGGTTATAGTTGTTGTATAAAATATTTAGTTAAAAAGATGATTTTTTTCTGACATTTTTTCCAGGAATAAATATTTTTTGGTTAATTATATATAATATAAATGATATTAATTATTATATTAATTATATATCAGGTTAGGTTCTAACATCTGGTTAACTCTAACATCTGGTTAACTAACATCAGGTTAACTAACATCTGGTTAATTATATATCAGGTTAACTCTAACATCAGGTAAATTATATATCAGGTTAACTCTAACATCTGGTTAATTATATATCAGGTTAACTCTAACATCAGGTAAATTATATATCAGGTTAACTCTAACATCAGGTAAATTATATATCAGGTTAACTCTAACATCAGGTTAATTATATATCAGGTTACCTCTAACATCTGGTTACCTCTAACATCTGGTTAACTATATATCAGGTTAACTCTAACATCTGGTTACCTCTAACATCTGGTTAATATATATCAGGTTAACTCTAACATCAGGTTAATTATATATCAGGTTAACTCTAACATCAGGTTAATTATATATCAGGTTACCTCTAACATCTGGTTACCTCTAACATCTGGTTACCTCTAACATCTGGTTAACTCTAACATCTGGTTAACTCTAACATCTGTTTAACTATATATCAGGTTAACTCTAACATCTGGTTACCTCTAACATCAGGTTAATTATATATCAGGTTACCTCTAACATCTGGTTACCTCTAACATCTGGTTACCTCTAACATCTGGTTACCTCTAACATCTGGTTACCTCTAACATCTGGTTAACTCTAACATCTGGTTAACTCTAACATCTGGTAAATTATATATCTGGTTTACTCTAACATCTGGTTAACTCTAACATCAGGTTAACTCTATCTTCTGGTTAACTCTAACATCTGGTTAACTCTAACATCTGGTTAACTCTAACATCTGGTTAACTCTAACATCTGGTTAACTCTAACATCTGGTTAATTATATATCAGGTTAACTCTAACATCAGGTTAATTATATATCAGGTTAACTCTAACATCAGGTTAATTATATATCAGGTTATTTATATATCAGGTTAACTAACATCTGGTTAACTCTAACATCTGGTTAACTCTAACATCTGGTTAACTCTAACATCTGGTTAATTATATATCAGGTTAACTCTAACATCAGGTTAATTATATATCAGGTTAACTCTAACATCAGGTTAATTATATATCAGGTTAACTAACTTCTGGTTAACTAACATCTAGTTAACTCTAACATCTGGTTAACTCTAACATCAGGTTAATTATATATCAGGTTAACTAACTTCTGGTTAACTAACATCTGGTTAACTAACATCTGGTTAACTCTAACATCTGGTTAACTATATATCAGGTTAACTCTAACATCTGGTTAACTCTAACATCTGGTTAACTCTAACATCTGGTTAATTATATATCAGGTTAACTAACTTCTGGTTAACTCTAACTTCTGGTTAACTCTAACATCAGGTTAACTCTAACATCAGGTTAACTCTAACATCAGGTTAACTCTAACATCAGGTTAACTCTAACATCAGGTTAACATCTTACCCGTGACGGCTGCAGTCCCGTGTATATCGCCGTGTACGGGACATTTTTGTCTTTCATTATATTCAAAACTTTCCCAATAATTTCATCTGTTGAAAAAGAAAATACACATAAAAACACGTTTTTATGTTAAACATGTAAAATAAATAAAAATCATTGCATCTTTACAACAAATCAACAAAAAAGCTTTAAATTCCATAACTCACCATTATCCTGCAGGACTTCCTTGCAGGATTTGTGCAACCTATAAAAACATTATTAGTTAATTTTCAGTAGGGTTGCAAAAATTTCAGAAATTTTCAAAGTTGGAAACTTTTCATGGGAAATAAGGGAAATAAATCCAAAATTAACAAAAATGAAGGTTGGTCCTTAATTTAAACTTAAATCTAATTGGGAGAAATATGTTAAAATCTGCTAAAACAACCAGATTTAATGCAGGTTCGTTTTTTTCTGTTCTGAGGAAAATGTGAGAATTTTGAGATTAATGATATTTTTTTCCTGGAAGTAAAAATGTTCCTTCCTGAAAATGATTTATATATATTCTTGAGAAAAATGCACAAGTTAATGTTAAAGGAAAAGTCTTTATATATTTGTGAATATTGCGGAAAAACACGTGAAGAATTCTGCAAAAATGCAGCAAAAAATTGCACTTTTTGCTGCATTTCTGTAGAAATGAATTTTTTTTTAAATGGATTAAATAAAAAACAAGAATTCTATTTTTATATTTTATTTATTTGTTCGAGAGAAAAATTATTTAATCTCAATTTGATTTTTTTCTGTACTAAAAAAAATTAAAAAAATATTTTATTCTACAGAAATGCAGCAGCATAATGCATTTCTGTAGAATAAAATAAAATTTGATTTAAAGTAAAATATTTTTTTTGTCGAACTAAAAAAGTAAGTTCTCAGAATTCTTTTCCTGGACTAAACAAATAAATAAAAAAAAATATTTATATTAATAAAAATATATATATACAAAAATATAGACATAATACAATAAATAATAAAAACTACTTTTTTGGGATAAAAAAATAATTCTACAGAAATGCAGCAGCATATTGCATAAGTGCCATTTTTTTTGTTTTACTTGTTTGTGTGAAAAAAATATTTAATCACAGAATTCTGACTTTTTTCTTTCTGGAAAAAATAAAGAAAAATACTCAATTAATAATTAAAAAAAATATATAGTAAAAAATTCATTAAACAAACATTCTGGATAAAAAAAGAATAATTCTACAGAAATGCAGCAGCATTTGCTTAAGTGCCAACATTTCATCATAAAAGAGTTTCCAATTTGAAATTGTGACTTTAATCTCAGTATTCTTTTCTATTCTTTTCATTTTATTTGTTCGAGAGAAAAATGTATTTAATCACAGAATTCTGACTTCTTTCTGGATTAAATCAAAAAATTAAAAATTCAGCAGAAAAGAAGATTCCAATTTGGGATTCTGCCTTTAATCTCAGTATTCTGACATCCTTCTTTTTATTTGTTAGGGAGAATTTGACTTTTTTTCTGTACTAAATAAAAAAATAAAAAAAAAACACTTATAATAAAAAATACAAAAAAAAGAAAAACATGAGGAATTCTACAGAAATGCAGCAGCAAACTGCAGAAGCACCGAAGAAGTTTCCACTTTGGAACATTTCTAAAATTCCCCGGCATAACTTCCCATGTTCAGTCCCGTTTCCCTCCCCTTTGCAACCCCAACAACCCGAGTTAAAATATTTATGTTCTATATTTCATAGGAGTCTGACCGGCTGCAGGACGGCAGGTTGAGCAGCAACAATCTGCTGACGGACGCGTTCATGCTGAGATGCGACAGAGTTTCTGCGTCGACGAGGACCGGCGACACGGAGAGTTGCTGCTGCAGCAGCGGCAGAACGGAGGCCGAACCCGACCCGTCCACCGCCGGGAGGGTCCGGGAGGACGAGGACGACTGCAGCGCCGCCTGGAGGACGGGAGGAGTCGTTACCGGCCGGAGTTAATCAGCTTTATTATAACAACGTTATTCATGCAGCACAAAGTGTTTTACACGGTTTAAAAAGCAGCAAATAAACACATGGACGAATGAACTGGATGTGAAAATCATCTTTATCAATTTATATTGATATAACATTTAATGATTGTCTTTATATGATGTCATTTTATTTATTAACATTTTTAAAAATATTAATTTAATCTTTTTACCATATATATCTTTTTATTTCCTTAAAAAATGTGTTTTTATTATATTATTTAGGAGTATTATAATAATTATTTTGTACATTTATTTTATATTAAACAATTATTTTATTATAAAATTATTTATAAATATAAATAATTTATATAAATATAAAAATATAATAATAATTTATGATATTTTTTTAAATATTAGATTCAATGGCATCAATTATTAACTAACTTGTAAAATAAAGTTCTATCTGTATAAAAAAATATATAAAATTTGCCAAAAAAAAAAAAAAAAACAGCTTCTTTAACCTGTTTTACACTGAATATCTTTAAGATAAAAATGATAATGTGCATCATGAGCTAAATAAAATTAAATTAACGCAGATATGTGGAAGAATCGATTAGTTGCCAACTATTACATTAATAACCAACTATTTCAATAATCGATTAATCGATTCCAGTCATTTTTAAGAAGAAAATGTCCAAATTCTCTGGTTCCAGCTTCTTTTTAGTCTCTACAATAATAAACTGGTTTGTCTGGACATTAAAAATGTCTAAATTTGGTCCAGATCCACCAGTGGAGAAGCAAAAGTGGAGAGAAATTACTGTTCTAATCCCAAAAGTTACAAAAATGTCAACGATCAGCTGCAGACTAAAGGCTATAGGTGATATATTTACTGTAACTATGGTGATTAATTGATTTGGTGCCTATAATATGTTAATCACCAACTATTTGGATTATCAATTAATGGATTTGAGTCATTTATCTAAGAAGAAAATGTCCAAATTCTCTGGTTCCAGCTTCTCTTCTCTGATTATTTCCTGGTTTCTTTAGTCTCTATAATAGTAAACTGATGATCTTTGGGACATTTTAGCTTTAGCTTACTGTATTATACTCTTTTTATCTAATATTTTTGAGCTTTCATCTAATATCTGTTGTTTTATCACATATTTTGGTCTTTTTATCTAATATTTTTGACTTTTTGCTTTAGTCTTTTAATAGTAAACTAATAGTTTAAGTAGTTTTTAAGTAGAAAATGTCTAAATTCTCTGGTTCCAGCTTCTCTTCTCTGATTATTTTCTAGTTTCTTTATTCTCTATAATAATAAACTGATGATCTGGACAAAAAAAAGACATTTTAGGTTGAATTAAAGTGGAGAGAAATTACTGTTCTAATCCCAAAAATTACAAAAATGTCAACGATCAGCTGGAAACTAAAGGCTATAGGTGATATATTTAATGTAACTATGGTGATTAATTGATTTGGTGCCTATAATATGTTAATCACCAACTATTTGGATTATCAATTAATGGATTTTTAAGAAGAAAATGTGTAAATTCTCTGGTTCCAGCTTCTCTTCTCTGATTATTTCCTGGTTTCTTTAGTCTCTATAATAATAAACCGATGATATTTGGGACATTTTAGCTTTAAGGGAACATTTTACACCATTTTATGAACCAAACAACTAATCGATTAATCATTTTAATATTAATTATCTGCAGCTCGAATCGTTAAGAACAAACCTCCAGGTTTTTAAAGGCGCTGTCCTGCTTGTTCCCGAAAGCTCCGCCGAAGACCGTGAAATCATCTTTACTCAGCTGAAGGAGGGAAACAAAACACTCAGCGTTAAATATTCAGCCGCATCAACAGACGAGTGGAAACATCAGTGTCTTTAAAGGAATAAAAACTGGAAAAAATAACTCGCGGCCGTCGGTTACTCAGCAGCAGGAAGTGAGAAGAAGGAAGTGAAGCCAACGGTCATCGTCACATCAGGATGAAAAACACTCCTGCTGCACTTGACTCATTGGTTTTCCTGGTTTAAATGGAGTTTATTCATTCATTTCTCTCACCTTGTCCTGCAGGAACAGCAGCACGGTGCGGGGGGCGGAGCCAAGGGCGGAGCTAAGGTAGGACGCCAGCTGGTCCCTGGATGTGATGTGACCGGCTGAGGACGAGGGGAGCGGAGGTAAAACGGAACTAAAACACAACGAGAGGAAGGAAAACGCAGGAATTATGATGCTGAAGTAACATCAGTTCATTCTGCAGCAGCAGCTCCAGGAATTAGAAGAAATGATGGTGATAAAGAGGAGAAACTGACACGAGATTCAGCATTTTACAGGTTTCCTGCTGTAAATGATCATAAACGGTGAATTTGTCTACAACATCAAAGGTTGTTGGACTAAAACCTGGAATTAAAGTAAATCTACAACATGTGATGTGATTATAGAAGAGTCAGAATCTATTTATGTTGATGTTAGAGAGAAAATAGAGTTAGAATAATGGGGAAAAGAAAAAAGACGATTGACTAAAACTGGACTGAAACACTTTGGATCTTTGATTTAAACCAAAATAATTTGGATTTTTGACTAAAACTAGAATAAAATACTTAAAATAATTTGTATTATTGATTAAAACTAGACTAAAATATTTAGATTTATGACTAAACCTAAACTAAAACACTTTGGATCTTTGACTAAAACTAAACTAAAGTACTTTGGATCTTTGACTTAACCCTAAATTTAAAAAAAAACCCTTTGATTTCTTTACTAAAATTAGACTAAAATATTTTGATTTAAACCAAAATAATTTGGATTTTTTACTAAAACTAGACTCAAATACTTTGGATCTATGACTTAAACTAACTAAAATATTTGGATTTTTGACTAAAACTAGTATAAAACATCTAAAATCATTTGTATTATTGATTAAAACTAGACAAATATTTAGATTTATGACTAAAACTAAACTAAACACTTTGGATCTTTGATTTGAACTAAAATACTTTGGATTTTTGACTAAAACTAAACTACTTTGGATCTATGACTTAACCTAAAATTAAAAAAACTTTGATTTTTTACTAAAATTAGACTAAAATATTTAGATTTATAATTAAAACTAAACTAAAACACTTTGGATCTTTGATTTAAACCAAAATACTTTGGATTTTTTACTAAAACTAGACTAAAATACTTTGGATTTTTGACTAAAACTAGTATAAAACACCTAAAATAGTTTGTATTATTGATTAAAACTAGACTAAAATATTTAGATTTATGACTAAAACTAAACTAAAACACTTTGGATCTTTGATTTGAACTAAAATACTTTGCATTTTTGACTAAAACGAACTAAAATATTTAGATTTTTTTATTAAAACTAGACTAAAATACTTTGGATTTTTGACTAAAACTAAACTAAAGTACTTTGGATCTATGACTTAACCTAAATTTTAAAAAACTTTGATTTTTTTACTAAAATATTTTGATTTAAACCAAAATAATTTGGATTTTTGGCTAAAACTAGACTAAAATACTTTGGATCTATGACTTAAACTAACTAAAATATTTGGATTTTTGACTAAAACTAGCATAAAACACTTAAAATAATTTGTATTATTGATTAAAACTAGACTAAAATATTTAGATTTATGACTAAAACTAAACTAAAACACTTTGGATCTTTGATTTGAACTAAAATACTTTGCATTTTTGACTAAAACGAACTAAAATATTTAGATTTTTTATTAAAACTAGACCAAAATACTTTGGATTTTTGACTGAAACTAAACTAAAATACTTTGGATCTATGACTTAACCTAAAATTAATTATTAAAATTAGACTAAAATATTTAAACCAATTTAAACCAAAGTAATTTGGATTTTTAACAAAAACTAGACTAAAATATTTAGATTTATGACTAAAACTAAAACAAAACACATTGGATCTTTGATTTAACCTAAAATAATTTGGATTTTTGACTCAAACCAACTAAAATATTTTGATTTTTTTACTAAAACTAAATTAAAACACTTTGGATCTTTGAATTAAACCAAGATCATTTGTATTTTTGACTAAAACTAGACTAAAATACTTTGGATCTTTGACTAAAAATTAACTAAAACTCTTTGGATCTTTGATTTAAACCAAAATAATTTGGATTATTAACTAAAACTACATAAAATATTTTGATTTTTGACTAAAACTAGACTAAAACACTTTGGATCTTTGATTTAAACCAAAATATTTTGGATCTTTGCATAAAACTAACATGTTCAGTGACGACAGAAGAGTCAGAATCTATTTATGTTGCTGTTATAGAGAAAATAGAGTTAAAATAATGAAAAAACATCTAAAATAGTGTTTTACTACAAATAAAAGTCCATTATTTAAAACTATTGTAGCAGCTGCAGCTTCTATTTAGCTCAGACTGTTGCTTTAATCATCTCAGATAATTATTCTTTAATCATTAGACATATTTACTTCACTCTAGAGATTTTACACAGAAAATATAGTTAATATTTACAAGTGGGACTCATTTTACTCAGTAAATTTGTCCACTAACATGTTAAAAGAGTTAAAAACTAGACAAATATCCCTTTAAGGTTCATTTAGAACAGATAAAAATGAGATTAAATGGGGAGAATCTCAATCTGGAGGTTGATATTATACATTAACAGTGATTCTTGATGCTGTTAGAGAGAAAATATAGTTAGAATATTACAGAAAAAATACTTTAAAAATAAAATAAAGACCAAACTGACCCAAAAACGTGAAATAAGCCAAAATATCTGCAACGAAAAGTTCAATAATTCATAAGATACGAGTTCAAATATCAATTATTTATATAAAGCACTTTAACTGCTACTGTAGTAGTATTTTTCACAGTATTAGTACCCAGTTTGGGAAAAAAAAAACTTTATTTAAAACTTAAAATAAGAACAAACTGACCCAAATCATGAAAAAAGAGAGTTCAGAGAGTTCAAAGGTCAATTATTTGGTCATAAAATGAACAGAACATGAAGAATATATTCTGTAAGATGTTTAAAAAGGAGATTATCTAAATCTAAATTAAATAAACCAAATATTCTCTGAAATCTCGTCCAAACACTACTGATAAAATGTGAGTAAATTGATCACAAATGACTAAATATACTGTATTTACACATGATAATTAAAGAATAAATAAAGAATATTAAATAAGATTTAACATATGGAGCAAAAAATGATAAAATAAATGTAATAAAGCTTCCTGAACTTTGTAGAGTTTGGTCAGTAAAATACACACTTCCTGTCTAAATACCGACAGGTTGATGTCTGTTCTACAGTCACATCTGTGGTATTTAGACACAAGATACTGGAATTTATTCTATTATCATGTGGTGGTTTAGGTTAAACTATGGATTATTAGTTGGTTTGGTTCATAAAATGGTGTAAAAATGTGGATCAGTGTTGAAGATTCAACCTAAAATGTCTAAAACGGCCTAAAGCCTTTAGTCTCCAGCTGATTGTTAACATTCTTGTAACTTTTGGGATTAGAACAGTGAAGTAGTTTATTATTATAGAGACTAAAGAAACCAGGAAATAATCAGAGAAGAGAAGCTGGAACCAGAGAATTTGGACATTTTCTACTTAAAAATGACTCAAATCGATTAATTGATAATCAAAATAGTTGGTGATTAACATATTATAGGCACCAAATCAATTAATCACCATAGTTACATTAAATATATCACCTATAGCCTTTAGTTTCCAGCTGATCGTTGACATTTTTGTAACTTTTGGGATTAGAACAGTAATTTCTCTCCACTTTAATTCAACCTAAAATGTCTTTTTTTGTCCAGATCATCAGTTTATTATTATAGAGAATAAAAAAAACAGGAAATAATCAGAGAAGAGAAGCTGGAACTAGAGAATTTGGACATTTTCTTCTTAAAAAACTACTTAAACTATTAGTTTACTATTAAAAGACTAAAGCAAAAAGTCAAAATTATTAGATAAAAAGACAAAAATATGTGATAAAACAACAGATATTAGATGAAAACTCAAAAATATTAGATAAAAAGAACAGTATAATAAAATTATAATTAAATCTAATCAATTAATCAACACAGTTACATTAAATATATCACCTATAGCCTTTAGTCTCCAGCTGATTAACATTTTTGTAACTTTTGGGATTAGAACAGTGGATCTGGACCAAATTCTAGACATTTTTTTTAAGTTTACTATTATAGAGACTAAAGAAACCAGGAAATAATCAGATTTAAGAAGCTGGAACCAGAGAATTTGGACGTTTTCTTCTTAAAAACTATTACTTATTTACTATTTTTTTTATTCACAGCCAATAAATAAAATTAACCTACAGCAAAGAACTAGTTTGAAGCTAATTCTCATTTGAAATGTCAATATTCAGAGTTAAAAAGTCACAGTTTGGAATAAAACTATAGAATCAAGACTGAAAATACGGAAAAAAATCAAAGTTGTTAGTTATTTACCGACTTTTACATTAAAAACTATTATAGAAGACTAAAAAAAACAGATTTATGAAGCTGGAAACAGCGAATTTGGACGTTTTTTTCTTATAAAATGACTCAAATCGATTATAAAACTCTAAGCAGTAGAGTAGTTATTGTATATAATGACGTGCAGGTAATCTACTACCTTCCTGTTCTGTTAAGTAACTTGAATGGTTATTGATTAGTTGATCAATCAGCCTGATTTAATCAACCTGAACCTGGAAAAACCTACGTTTAACCCTAATATGTTGATTATTTAACCACTGTCCTTATTTAAATAAACATATTTTACATATTGTGAGAAAACTAAACAGCAGCAGGTGTATTTTATCCTCAAACTTGATTAGTTTTAACCAAAAAGCTCCAGTTTTAGTGCGTAAAACCACTTCCTGCGCCTTTAGCAGCAACTTAGCATCTGTTAGCTTTGTTGCTAACGTCCCGCTGCTAACGCGTCTTTTCTCTCCACTTCAGCGGCGTAAAGAGACGTGATTACCCGTCGCTGGACCAAAGCAGGAGCGGCACCTGCGTCGCGGAGCCTCCCGCGAACAGAAACGCGAAGAAAAAGCCGAGAAACGCCATTAAAATCCGCCGGAGCTGCTGTTGCTGCTGCTTCCTTCTGCCCGTTTAACGCAGCGGTTCCGCAAAGCGAAAAAAAGGAAAAAGCCTCTCGGTGCGTCACGTGACGCGCAGCAGCTGACTCTCATGTGGCGTCTAAAAAAAAAAAAAGTCACTTCCTGCTTGTTTTTCACGCGGCCTGCAGCAGCGACACGGGCCGCAGCTTTAGCCACTTTTATGTTGTAAAAGCAGAACAAATTAAATCGAAGAATTATTTAAAAAACGGATAAATATTCGCATTTTTTCCCCCCGAGGTGTAAATGTTAATGTGACTCATATCAGATCCAATCAGAATAAACGATGCTGTGATATTAACATGTTATAATAATGGGAATAAAACAGTTTAAAGCAGGTGAATTTGTGAATGACAGCTGGCACCTGGCAGCTGTCCGTGGTGCTGATGTCTCATCTAGTTCTGATTATTAATGAATTACATTATTTTTATAAACGGAAATAAATTAAACTTGAGGAAATTACATGTGCGAATAAATGTGTTTTTCCTGTTTTTGTTTTTTTTTTATTATAAGGGGCCTAATGCCTGCGTGGTTCAGGTCAGTCAATGAAAGCAACTCCCATCCACACACACAGCTGTGGCGGCGCGGAGGGATACATCAACCCCGCATCCACGCACGCATACGCCGCGCTGCGCCTACAACTGGAGAGGAAAGGATAGAAAAGAACACACACAAACACAAACACACACACACTAGTGTTGGAACAAAAAATAACAACAAAAATTAAAGTCAAAGTGACAAACTCCGAAATGAACTCGTGCGTAATCTGCGCGTAAAGCTCGGTTTCGGTTTTACGCGCAGCTTTTTTCCCCCCCTGTTTCAATAGAGTCCATTGTGGGCGACAAGATGGGAAGAGAGAGAGAGGAGGAGGAGGAGGATGCGCACTATTTGCTGACGCGCAGCGACATTGTTCTGGAGTGCTCCGCGATCAGGGCCATCTTTGGTCGTCCTCGCCGGTGACAGTGTGGACAGTTTTATTCCATTTGCTCGTTTTAACGCCGTAATCGTTAATAAACAACAGCGGAGGGTTTTAAAGGTGCAGCTCGAAGCGCGTCGAGGGGCTGAGAAACGGGAGCAAGATCCGCTTTTTCCTCTTTTGTGTGGAACTCACTGGCTTTTTTTCCCCCCTTCTTTCCTCCCAACACCCTTCATTTCTCAAGGCAAAAAAAGAGGGCGAGACGGGAGAGGCGGTGATACAACATGGATGAGGAATATGATGTGATCGTTCTGGGCACCGGGCTCACGGTGAGTGACGCGAAAAGCTTCTTTAAAGAGGGACAATTTAAAAAAAAACGGAAAGAAAAGAAAGAAAGGCCCTTCTCCTCCTCCTCCTCCTTCCTCTGCTTCCTCTTCTTGCTGCTGCTGCTGCATCCTTCTGTGCGTTTGTGACATCATTACATTAAGAGATGCGCTTTATGGAAACGTCTCCAAATTACGCACCTGTCGAACCTGTCACCGGGAAAAACGATGCTCCGGTTGCTTCTGTTTTTTTTTTAAGCCGACTCAGTGTGTGTGTGTGTGCGTGTGTGTGTGTGTGTGTGTGTGTGTTCCACCCTGTAGCATCTTTTAGGCGTAACCCCGCCACAGTGCGTGACGGTCCAGGCCTGCATCCTGAGGTTCTGCGCAGGCCCGGAGCCACGGGTTTATTAAATGACTGAGCCTTTCACTGCTGCAATTCCCGTCACTTTATCACACCCTATGCGGCACAAATGGGCCCCGATGCATTTAGCGTGATCTCAGCGCTGCGCGTGCACAGTGTTCACGCTTAAAAACTCGCACATAACACACGTTTTGGGGCGTTTTTTTAAAAATAAACGACTCTTAATATTTCAATAATTCCCGCATCCATCTCTGTGATATTTAGCATTTTCTGGTTCTCGTGCGTTTCTTTTAAACGCACGGCGTGATTATAACTATTGTATTGTCATAATAACTGTTATTCTTGTTATTATTGCATTAGATACGTGGGTGAAACGCTCCGGTGACGCATGCGCATAGCGTCCCGTCTATTCTGCAAACCTCCATTTCTCCTTAAAGTGCGTTTTTTTTTTGTATTTATTTATTTCTAATCGTTTCATTTTTAAATTGCAGGAATGCATCCTGTCCGGGATCATGTCTGTAAACGGGAAAAAGGTCCTGCACATGGACAGGAATCCGTATTACGGAGGGGAGAGCTCCTCCATCACCCCCCTGGAGGAGGTAACGTGCCCTGTGACAGCGATCGATATGTTTTATGTTGCTCGGCGCGTCTCTTTTGTGCCGCGGAGCAGCTGCTGCTGCTTTTACTGTCTTCATCCGCCTCTTCTTCTTCTTCTTCCCTGCAGCTGTACAAGCGCTTCAGTCTTCCAGATAGTCCACCTGAGTCCATGGGGAGAGGACGAGACTGGAACGTAGACCTGATCCCCAAGTTTCTCATGGCCAATGGTCAGTTTCACTTTCATATATATATATATATATATATATATATATATATATATATATATATATATATATATATATATATATATATATATATATATGGCATGACTCATCAAATACTGAGGGGACTCTATTAATCTTATTAATTTATTACCTTGAAAACTACTTATCTATTTATAAAACAACAATGGATTCCAGTGCATTTAAAATATTATATACAATATTATATATTATATTTAAAGGTGATTTCTTATGGAGGAACAGTCATACATTCATTCATCAACTCAACATTTCCTGGAATGACTCATCAAACTCTGAGGAAACCACATAATCTATAATTTGCTTTTATATTTTAATACCGTGGAAGCAATTTGGTTCCAATTTGAGAATCTTACAATTAAAACTATTCTATAACATTTCAGCTGCAACAGATTTAATATTAAATATTGAACTCTGCAGATTTTCTGTTGCATGTGTTTCTTTTGTTGTTCAGATGTTTTGGACGAAAATTCAAAATTGGCTCAAACCGTTTAGTGTTTTTTTTGCATTTAGCCTGTTTCTGTGATTCAGGTGTTAAAGTGTAACACCTGTGTATCCTCAGGTGTGAAGGTGCAACACCTGTGTGTCTTCAGGTGTGAAGGTGTAACACCTGTATATCTTCAGGTATGAAGGTGTAACACCTGTGTATCTTCAGGTATAAAGGTGTAACACCTGTGTATCCATGTGGTTTCAGGTATACAGGCGTAACACCTGTGTATCCTCAGGTATAAAGGTTTAACACCTGTGTATCTTCAGGTGTGATGGTGTAACACCTGTGTTTCTTCAGGTATACAGGTGTAACACCTGTGTATCTTCAGGTATGAAGGCGTAACACCTGTGTATCTTCAGGTGTGAAGGCGTAACACCTGTGTATCTTCAGGTATAAAGGTGTAACACCTGTGTATCTTCAGGTAAAAAGGTGTAACACCTGTGTATCTTCAGGTGTTAAGGTGTAACACCTGTGTTTCTTCAGGTATAAAGGTGTAACACCTGTGTTTCTTCAGGTATGAAGGTGTAACACCTGTGTTTCTTCAGGTATAAAGGTGTAACACCTGTGTATCTTCAGGTATAAAGGTGTAACACCTGTGTTTCTTCAGGTATGAAGGTGTAACACCTGTGTATCCATGTGGTTTCAGGTATACAGGTGTAACACCTGTGTATCCTCAGGTATAAAGGTGTAACACCTGTGTATCCTCAGGTGTGAAAGTGTAACACCTGTGTATCTTCAGGTATGAAGGTGTAACACCTGTGTATCTTCAGGTGTGAAAGTGTAACACCTGTGTATCTTCAGGTGTGAAGATGTAACACCTGTGTATCTTCAGGTGTGAAGATGTAACACCTGTGTATCTTCAGGTGTGAAGGTGTAACACCTGTGTATCTTCAGGTGTGAAGGTGTAACACCTGTGTATCTTCAGGTGTGATGGTGTAACACCTGTGTACCTTCAGGTATGAAGGTGTAACACCTGTGTATCTTCAGGTATAAAGGTGTAACACCTGGGTATCTTCAGGTGTGAAGGTGTAACACCTGTGTATCTTCAGGTGTGATGGTGTAACACCTGTGTATCTTCAGGTATAAAGGTGTAACACCTGTGTATCTTCAGGTGTGATGGTGTAACACCTGTGTATCTTCAGGTGTGAAGGTGTAACACCTGTGTATCTTCAGGTGTGATGGTGTAACACCTGTGTATCTTCAGGTATAAAGGTGTAACACCTGTGTATCTTCAGGTGTGATGGTGTAACACCTGTGTATCTTCAGGTGTGAAGGTCTAACACCTGTGTATCTTCAGGTGTGATGGTGTAACACCTGTGTATCTTCAGGTGTGATGGTGTAACACCTGTGTATCTTCAGGTGTGAAGGTGTAACACCTGTGTATCTTCAGGTGTGATGGTGTAACACCTGTGTATCTTCAGGTGTGAAGGTGTAACACCTGTGTATCTTCAGGTGTGATGGTGTAACACCTGTGTATCTTCAGGTATAAAGGTGTAACACCTGTGTATCTTCAGGTGTGATGGTGTAACACCTGTGTATCTTCAGGTGTGAAGGTCTAACACCTGTGTATCTTCAGGTGTGATGGTGTAACACCTGTGTATCTTCAGGTATAAAGGTGTAACACCTGTGTATCTTCAGGTGTGAAGGTCTAACACCTGTGTATCTTCAGGTGTGAAGGTGTAACACCTGTGTATCTTTAGGTGTGAAGGTGTAACACCTGTGTATCTTCAGGTGTGAAGGTGTAACACCTGTGTATCTTCAGGTATACAGGTGTAACACCTGTGTATCTTCAGGTGTGAAGGTGTAACACCTGTGTATCTTCAGGTATAAAGGTGTAACACCTGTGTATCTTCAGGTATAAAGGTGTAACACCTGTGTATCTTCAGGTGTGAAGGTGTAACACCTGTGTATCTTCAGGTATTAAGGTGTAACACCTGTGTATCTTCAGGTATACAGGTGTAACACCTGTGTATCTTCAGGTATACAGGTGTAACACCTGTGTATCTTCAGGTGTGAAGGTGTAACACCTGTGTATCTTCAGGTATAAAGGTGTAACACCTGTGTATCTTCAGGTGTGAAGGTGTAACACCTGTGTATCTTCAGGTATTAAGGTGTAACACCTGTGTATCTTCAGGTATTAAGGTGTAACACCTGTGTATCTTCAGGTATACAGGTGTAACACCTGTGTATCTTCAGGTATAAAGGTGTAACACCTGTGTATCTTCAGGTATACAGGTGTAACACCTGTGTATCTTCAGGTATACAGGTGTAACACCTGTGTATCTTCAGGTGTGAAGGTGTAACACCTGTGTATCTTCAGGTATAAAGGTGTAACACCTGTATTTCCATGTGGTTTCAGGTCAGCTGGTGAAGATGCTGCTCTACACAGAAGTGACACGGTACCTGGACTTTAAAGTCGTGGAGGGAAGCTTCGTCTACAAAGGAGGAAAAATCTACAAGGTCCCTTCAACCGAGACCGAGGCGTTAGCTTCAAGTAAGAACCTCAAATTCAGAAACTGTGTGTTTAGATGAGCCCGACGGGACTTCTGTGAAGTTGTGATGTCACAACTATACAGCCAGCGCCCAGTTTACAGCCGGTCAAATCAGCCAATCAGAGGAGAGGCTCATTAATATTAATGAGACAGACACAAAACAACCAGTTCTTTGTAGAGCTCCAGTAAAGAAGCTTGAAAACTAAAACTCTGCTGTGAAATCTGCAATTATTTACTGTGTTAAACACAGTAAAGTTACTGTAAACGATTATTATGTGTAGTATATTTTACAATAAATCACAGTATTCAAAGTATTAATATAGAAAATCAAAGTAATCAAAGAGCTATTGTCTAACAATATGGTTGCCAGGCTATTTTAAGTTTAAAACCTCCAATAAAACCCAGGAAAAGTGTCAAATATTGAACCTTTCTTTCAGATCTGATGGGGATGTTTGAGAAGCGAAGGTTTAGGAAGTTTTTGGTCTTCGTGGCCAACTTTGACGAGAACGACCCTAAGACCTTTGAGGGCGTCGACCCTAAAACTACGACGATGAGGGACGTTTACAAGAAGTTCGACCTGGGACAAGACGTCATCGACTTCACCGGCCACGCCCTGGCCCTCTACAGGACAGACGAGTGAGCACGAGTTATTAAATATAAATATTTAACGTCTACAGTTAATTATTAAGGGACATATGCTTTAACGGAGGTGATTTACGCCTTTTTTCTTCTTTATTTCATGTTTTTTTGGGTCAATTTCGCATTGTTTTCTTAAAATAAGATTAAATTGTTTGGATTTTTATCTGAATGTTTTCTTTTAGTCTCATATTTTATCCCATAATTCTGACATTTTATCTCAAATTCTATGAAAAACCTGTACGAAGTAAAAAATATCTGACAGTGGAATAAGACAATTGAAGATAATTCTACTCAATATTGGACTAATTGAACCAAAAACAACATATTTCATTGAAAATATCTTGTATTTATTACAATTGGTCCAATATTGAGTAGAATTATCTTGAACTATCTTATTCCATTGGCATTAATTTTGCTTATTTTTTTCTATTATTGTTTTCTTAATTAATTTAATTCATTCATGATTAATTTAATTATTGATTAATAATAATCTGCTGATTATTTTCACTGCAAAATCTAAACAAGGTAAAATATCTTGGTTTTGGTTCAATTATTCCAATATTAACTAAAATTATTTCCCTTATCTTATTCTTTTAGCAGATAATTTTGCTTATTTGAAGTTTTTTTTCTTGATTTTGGTAATTTAGAAAATTGGATTCACTTTTTTTTTATCTTATATTTTGGACCTTTTACCTCATATTTAAAAATAAAAATTTGTAAACCAGCCAATGGAATAAAAACACAAAGATAATCTGCCTAACAGTGGAAATTAATGGTGTTTTTTCTAATAATTCCATCTAAAAGAAGCATATAAAAAGTGAAATTTAGTGGTCCGAGTATAGAACCTTGCGGAACACCATGTCTAACGTTTATGGATAGAAGAAACATTTTAGGGGGTATTAAGTGTCAGATTCTCATATAAACTTCTTTCTTTCACATAAATGCATGTAGAGGAGGTTCATATTCATGTTTAACTCTTGATCTTTGTCTCTCAGCTACCTTGACGTTCCCTGTTTGGACACGATCAACCGCATCAAACTGTACAGCGAGTCGCTGGCGCGGTACGGGAAGAGTCCTTACCTCTACCCGCTGTACGGGCTGGGGGAGCTGCCGCAGGGATTCGCCAGGTCTCTTAACTGGGTTTTGTTCATTTTACACACATAGAATAGTAAATTAAAGGTTTGTCTTTGATGGGAAATACAGGATTTGACGGTTTCCCGTTGTGTCGCCGTCGTAGATTGAGCGCCATCTACGGAGGAACCTACATGCTGAACAAACCAGTGGAGGAGATCGTGATGGAAGACGGCCACGTGGTCGGAGTCAAGTCCGAGGGCGAGGTATGGTTCATGATCTGTTTTTAAAAAAAAATAAAAAATATGAGACAAAAAGACAACATTTAGTGAAACAGTCAAACGATTTGAAGCTTATTTTAAGAAAACAAGACTAAATTGAGCAAAATCAAGACAAAAAACTAGTGAAATTATCTGTCAATAAGATAATTCCAGTGTGATTCATGTCATTATTGATAATAATAATCAGCTGATCATTTTCACTAAAAACATGTTGTTTTTCTTTAAATTAGTCCAATATTGAGTAGAATTATCTTGAATCATTTTATTCCATTACAGATATTTTTACTCATTTCAAAAAATTTGAGGTGAAAAGTCCAAATTATGAGACGACATATAATAAACAGACAAAAAATGTAATCTTATTTTAAGAAAACAACAGGAAATTGACCAAAATCAAGAAAAATGAAGAGAAATATTGGATTAATTGTACTAAATACTATATATTTTGATAGTTTTTTGCTGTTGTTTTGTCCAAAAACACCTAATTTCTCATGGATATCTTATTATATCTGGGCAATTAATGCTGGGTGAATGGTGTTTGACAGGTTTTACACATTAAATCCAAACAGTGAGGCAGCTCATCCACTCTGAGGGTATTAGGTGTCAGATACTCAGCCACACAGCGATAACACAGCAAATGTCTTTCTGCTGCAGGTGGCTCGCTGTAAGCAGCTCATCTGTGACCCCAGCTACATCGCGGACCGGGTCCGGAAGGCGGGTCAGGTGATCCGCGTGATCTGCATCCTCAGCCACCCCATCAAAAACACCAATGACGCCAACTCCTGCCAGATCATCATCCCCCAGAACCAGGTCAACCGCAACTCAGGTGAATCTCCACGAGTCTGGTCCAAAAATGTCCCGTCTGGGAACAAAAAGGCCGGGAAATACGGAGCGAAGACGCCTTTTTTCTGTTGGAGTCAATGGTTGATGTTCACCAGTGTGTTTTAATGGGTATAAACATCAGTGAAAATAGGAATTAGTGTGTTTTTGTGATCTTAGAAAGTCCCATTCCACTCAAAAATGTGTAGTAGAAGCCTGAAAATGAATAGAAAGCGTTTTATTGGCAAGTACAAACACTTGACTTAAGCAATGTACCCATTTCTTGAGTTGTCTTGTCAAATTTTACACACACATTTGTGTTCATGTTGGTTTCTTGTTATTTAAAAGTCCATTAACATCTTTTTTTTTCCCAAAAATAATGATTTTGTGTGATATTTTTGGCCAAACTGTTTGTCTGGACATTAAAAATGTCTAAATTTGGTCCAGATCCACCAGTGGAGAAGCAAAAGTGGAGAGAAATTACTGTTCTAATCCCAAAAGTTACAAAAATGTCAACGATCAGATTGAAACTAAAGGCTATAAGTGATATATTTAATGTAACTATGTTGATTATTGATTTGGTGCCTATAATATGTTAATAATCAACTATTTAGATTATCAATTAATGGATTTCAGTCATTTTTAATTAGAAAATGTCCAAATTCTCTGGTTCCAGCTTCTCTTCTCTGATTATTTCCTGGTTTCTTTAGTCTCTATAATAATAAACTGATGATCTTTGGGTTGTGGATAAAAAAAAAAGACATTTTAGTTTGAATTAAAGTGGAGAGAAATTCCTGTTCTAATCCCAAAAGTTACAAAAATGTTAACAATCAGCTGGAGACTAAAGAATCTTGAGTTTATAGTTGTACACTCTTCTTTAATAGTAATAATAATAATGTTTTATTTCTTATTTTTCCTGTTTTGTCCCACATACCTAAGGTTCTCGGTTGGTTGCAATCTGCACCTTGGCCACCAGATGTCGCCAGACTGCAGGAAAACATTTTTCCTGGCTTTTATTTGAAGTTTTAACATCTTAACGGCTAAAGGAGACCAGAATTTCTCTTCTTCTTATAGATTCCGTATCTTAGCTTTGTCTTTTTCCTTCGCTAAAACCTCCAGACATCTACGTGTGCATGATCTCCTACGCCCACAACGTGGCGGCCCAGGGGAAGTACATCGCCATCGTCAGCACCACGGTGGAAACCAGCGAGCCGGAGGCCGAGATCGAGCCGGCGTTGGAGCTGCTGGAGCCGATCGACCAAAAGTCAGTAGCACGTCCACCATCGATGACCAACGCCTTTAAAATATATATATATATATGAGGCTGGTTGCTGAATTTAAGCTGTTGTTTCGACAGGTTTGTGGCTATTAGTGACCTTTATGAGCCCACAGATGATGGCACTGAGAGTCAGGTGAGAGGATTTATTCAGCTTTTTCTGTTTATTATAAACCAGCGGCGTCAAATTCAATGGACGATTTAACATCAAGTGGGTTGGACCAGTTAAAATCAACATAAACAACATTTTACACCATTTTATGAGCTAAACTACTCATCTATTGATCTATTAAGCATCTCAAAAATTAACACAAAGATTCAAATTGATTTATCAATTGTCAAAATAGTTTGTAATTAATTAAATAGTTGGCAACTAATCGATTAATTGACTAATTGATACAGCTCTGCACTGAAATCTTAACAGGTGAGGAAACCTAATATCTTGTTTTTGGTACAATTAGTCCAATATTTAGTAGAATTATCATTTCAATTTCTGTTTTTTTCATGCAGAGCTGCAACAATTAGTTGATTAATCAATTAGTTGCCAACTATCACTTTAATCACCAACTATTTTGATAATTGATTAATCTATTTGAATCATTTTTTAGGAATAAAACATCTAAATTCTCTGGTTCCAGCTTCTCTTCTCTGATTATTTCCTGGTTTCTTTAGTCTCTATAATAATAGGCTGAACCTTGAGTCTATAGTTGTAAACTCTTCTTTAATCATAATAATGTTCTATTGTACAATAAACTTTTCCTCTTCTGCAGATCTTTGCCTCGAGTTCCTACGACGCCACCACCCACTTCGAAACCACCTGCAACGACATCAAGGACATCTACAAGCGTATGACCGGCAGCGACTTTGACTTTGAGAACATGAAGCGCAAACAGAACGACGTGTTCGGCGAGGACGAGCAGTAGAGCGGTAGAACCAGGGGGGCGGGGCTTCCGAGAGAGAGGAGGCGGGGTTTAAAAAAAAGAAGGGGGGGAGGGGGGCGGCAGAGCCTGCGTCGGGTAGGGGAGGGGTCGGGGAGGAGGAAGATGGGGAAGGGGAGGGGCTAATTCTGGGCTCTGCTCGCCCTTAACCGGTTTTGGCGTCCCTCTCTCTCTTGACTAACACACACAAACACACACACACATTGACACACACACACACACTCGCTGTTCAAACACTCCCTTATCTGTCACCGATAAAAGCAGGGTTGATACGGTCTCTCATCCCATCGTAGAACATATAATCACGTCTTTAACGTCTTAACTATGATCATTAGAGGTGGATTTATTACTCGGATTTTTCGACGCATTTTCACTCTTTCTGTGACGTCTTTTCTCCTCGTGTCAGAGGTCGCCGTCCACGACCTCTGACATGAGAGACGTGTTAACGGCTTTGTGTAGAATTTCCTCCCGGGGGGAAGAAAAGGTTTGGTCCTCCTCCGGTAGACATGCATGCATCTTTTACACACAGTAGTAACTTGTACATAGACTGAAAACGTCACCGCGGTATGATGAAGGCTCGGACCATCCCACGCATCGCTGCTGTTCAACCCTGCTTTCACTTTTCTTTCAATCGTTCTCGTTACTTCAATAGACTCCTTTTTTTTCGGCAAAAACCTGTTGGTCGGGCGAAATAAAAAAAAAAAAAAAAAAACGACAAAAAAAAAATGTGACAAGTTACATATAAATGGGCTGTTCTGTCAACTGATAGTGCTCACTTTGCAACGCTGTTGTGTTCCCTGTGCTAGCAGGCAAAGCTAACCAGTGGCTAATTAACTGTCGACCCCCCTACACCCCCCCCTCCCCCCCAACGAACCTTCGTTTTATCTCTGTCGTGTGATGTCAGGTTTTAAATTTGAATAGCTTACTTTCTAACATTTTAAATTATTGAAGAGTTTTATTTCTATATATATTCGGTGCACATTTTTCACTGGCTGAAGTTATGACGTTTACGGAGCTGAGGTTGGAACTGTGGTCTTCGAGTTTTTTTAAAAAAAAAAAAGGGAACGTCACGAGCAAAAAAAAGGAAAGAGGCGTGGAACTGGATTCGTGTTAGCGTCGGGTCGGGGCGAGGCGTTCTGTGAAGTATTCGGACGAGGATTTTGCAACGAGTGATGAAAGCAGAGCTGGTTATTGGCTAATTGACCCTTCCCAAGCCCCGCCCCCCCCCTTTTTCAGTCAAGTACTTCCTGTTCAACTTACCCTTTTTTTCCTCTATACTAAGGTGTATGCTAAAACATTGTAAATAGCCACATTGCTAGCTAAGAAAGAATGAAAAGGGGACACTTGTCTAACGTAGCAATGGTAACTAAAAGGGGACGGGTCAGTCTAATAACCAGAGATGATTATTGGCTAATTGACTCTTTGCAAGCCCCACCCCTTTCTTAGTCGAGCACTACTGGTTAACTTTCCCCTTTTTCCTCTATACTAAAGGTATATGCTAAGTCTCACTTTAAAACATTGTAAATAGTCACATCGCTAGCTAACATATAGCTACGTCAAGAGGAATTAGCTTAATACAGAGATTAGGAAAAGGGCCGATAGTTTGGCTGCTGAAAAAAATCCAGACTAACTTCCCATAGTTTATATTTCAGATCTCTCTTAGTCTAGCAACAGGAAACGTAGCTATCATAGTATAAGTTACTTCACTGGTTACCAAAAATGTGGGAAAGGGGACACTTATCAGACTTAGCAAAGGTAACTAAGGGGGGCGGGGCATAGAATTCCCAAGCCCCACCCCTTTTAAGTTAAACATTTCCGGTGAACTTTCTCCTTTGTTTCTCTATACTAAGGTATATGCTAAGATAAAACATTGTAAATAGCCATATCACTAGCTAACATATAGCTACGTCGAGAGGAATTAGCTCCTTACAGAGATCAGGGAAAGGACAGATAGTTTGGTTACCGACATATTTTTAGGGTGATATGAAAGAAAAAAATATCTAGACTAACTTTTCTTAGTTTATATTTTATATTTCTGCAATGCCAAGTAACTTATGGTGATTTATTTGGACATCTAGCAATGAAATATAGTTATCATAGCGCAACAATAACTAAAGGGGGCGGGGCTTAAGACGGGTCAATTGAACTTTTCGAGGTGCGAGGAAGTGTGCCGTGGAGACGAGAACGTTTGCCGGGGGGTTGTTTCGGATTTGACATTTGGAAAGTTTCACTTTTTTTTCGAGTGAAGAGGGCGAAGACTGAATTTTCGGCTCATAGTGAAAAGCACCAGATCGTGTCTCGGTTGTTTCGACCCTTGTGTTTTGTGTCGTCGAGATAAGTCGATTCCCTTAGAGACTAAAAATCCTATGAGAAGTTACACAGATAGAGGGAAAAAAGCTGGATTCTCCCCTAACTTTAAAAGACTCTGTAGCATAGAAAAAAAAAAGCATGAAGCCACAGATACAAAAAGTGCCGCCACCACAAAGAATGAACCAAGAAGCTTAGATTTGGTTGTCGCCTTAATTTAGGGCCATATTCAAATATCCAGGCCCATTTTTGGGGAAAAAATCCACTGCTTTGTTTTGACTAACAGTTAGCGGCAGGTCAGACTTGTGCCAAAAACGGTGTTGCTGTTCTTGGCGAAACTTGCTGACGGTTTCGGTAGTGTGAGTTTCTCCGTAAAACTGAATATCTTTGAATATTCTCACTCATCCAGGTCATTGTTCTCTCTCGCTCTCTTTTCAAATTGAATCGTAGGCAACTGGTCTTTGTCCAGGAAGACATTTCACCTCTTATCCAAGAGGCTTCATCATCGTACACTTCGGTTTCATTGGTCTGAAATAGTCAAACAGGCCTTTCTTTCTCTTGGTGTCTGACCATGAATAGAAGAAGTTCCGAGGAATACCTCTGACATGTTTCTTCATATGCTTCCCTGGATCCAACCAGTTCTTGTTGTTGTTGGCATCTCTGAATGACAAAGCAAAGTAGTCTCTCTCCAGCAGGAGAGTCCTAGTAACCTAGTCCTAGAGACTAGTGAGGCCAGAGACTATGAATTGACAAAGCCCCTTGGATAAGAAGCAAGACGTCTTCCAAGACAAAGTCTAGTGGCCTACGATTCCAGTTTTGCTAGTGTGTGTTTCTTGGCAAAGCTGAATTTCTATGAATATTCTCATTCATCCAGATCCATTCAAATTGAATCATAGGCAAGTAGACTTGTTGCCTCTTATCCAAAAGGCTTCATCAGTTCGTAGGCATTGGTATCACTAGTCCAGACTCAAACAGGCCTTTCTACCTTTGTGTCTGACCATGGACACTGGAGTTCCTCTTTCATTGATTTGGTTTATTTAACCAAGGGAATACTTTGACCTTCATACGCTTCCCTGAATCCAACCAGTTCTTGTTGTTTCAACATCTTTGAAGGATGCATCCTAGACCTAGAGACTAGTCAGACCAATGGGTAAGAATTGATGGATAAGAGGCGAAAAACACCTGTCAAGACAAAGTCAAGTCCAGTGGCCTACGATTCAATTGCAGAGAGTCCGAGTAAAGCTGAATTACCATAGAAGGGATATTGTTTTCAACCAAATCAGGGCAGTTATTGTTCAACCAGAGTCGATTGATTCGTTACGGACGAGCCTCCTTCAAAATAAAACCCCCATTTTCCACTATATCCACCGCCACCGATCCCTTAACAACTCGAAAACAAAAAGCTACCGTGTGTTCGGGGTGTTTGACGTGTCTTAATGTTATGCTCTATTTATTGGAATTTCAACGACGTACATCGCGGGAAAAGGTTTACGTCGAACGCTGAATATGCTATGCTATTATTAGTTTATGTTCTGATGATGATGATTAAAAAACAATGGATTTTAAAAAGTGATGCACACCTAAAATGATCTGTTTTTCTTTTTTTTTTTCGTTTCTTATTTGCGGTGTCATGTGTTTACCTTATTCAGTGATCATTCCAGTTGCTGCCTCACGGTTTGATGACGATTATTTAGCGTTCTCCAAGAAACAGGTTTCGACGGGAAGGATAATGGCGACATGAATCTTTACGCTGTGCATCGTTCAACATCGTGTGTGGTCTTCATCCTGATAAAAACTGGAATTCTGTTTACTCTTGAACATAGATATATATTGGAATTCTCCCCTTCCCCTCCCCCGACATCAGATACTGTCCTATCTTTTTATTTAATTTATTGAAGACAAAAAGCCTCATGTGTGGTCGTACTGTTTTTATTTTCCATCCAGTTTTGGCCTTTTGGAAAACCACTATTGACAATATCCCTTGAAATTTGACAAAAAGAATAGTTCAGGCTGAGTAGTAGAAATCTTTACTGTCCTTGTTTGATCACTAGTATGTGAACAATGCCTAATGTCTTGTGTAACAAATAAAATGAATTAAACTACGAATGAAATGATAGAAAAATAAAAAGCACATGGCAAACCTGGAAAGTTTGGTTTTTTGTCCACTATTTCATTAATAACCAACTATTTTGGTGATCGATTACTGGATTTGGGTCATTTTTTAAGAAGAAAATGTCCAAATTCTCTGGTTCCAGTTCATCAGATCTGATTATTTTCTGGTTTCTTTAGTTTTCAACTTTGGGAAACAGTGATCAGCATTTTACGAACCAAACAACTAATCGATTAATCGTTTTGATTATTAGTAGATTCATTGACTATCAAAATTGTTAGTTGCAGCTCTAATGCTTAATTTGTTTAATACACAGATTTTTTTATATTTAAACAAATGAACAGTTTACTTTCTTCTTTATTTTTCACTAAACATACTTTCTGTTAACCTAGAGCTGCAACTACCACATTTATCGCTACCTACTTTAAAAATCGATTAATGGACGTCCAATTTCTCTGGTTCCAGCTTCTCTTCTCTGATTATTTCCTGGTTTCTTTAGTTTTCTATAATAATAAACTGTTTGTCTCGACATTAAAAATTTGTAAATTTGGTCCAGATCCACCAGTGGAGAAGCAAAAGTGGAGAGAAATTACTGTTCTAATCCCAAAAGTTACAAAAATGTTAACAATCAGCTGGAGACTAAAGGCTATAGGTGATATATTTAATGTAACTATGTGGATTCATTGATTTGGTGCCTATAATATGTTAATCACCAACTATTTTGATTATCAATTAATGGATTTCAGTCATTTTTAAGTAGAAAATGTCCAAATTCTCTGGTTCCAGCTTCTCTTCTCTGATTATTTCCTGGTTTCTTTATTCTTCTATAATAATAAACTGATGATCTTTGGGTTGTGGACAAAAAAAAAAGACATTTTAGTTTGAATCTTCAGTAAATGACATTTTACATTATTTTATAAACCATACAACTAATCAATAACTCGATAATCAACAGATCAATTAGTCATTAGTTGCAGCCCTACATACATTTATAGTTTATATACACTTATACTAAAAATACAACTCATGAAATTATAAAGTTTTTAATAATTACAAATCATTCTGAAATATAAAAACCTGCTTAACCCTCTATTGCATAGTGTTGCCATGGCAACAATTACTTTATCTTCATTTGTCTAAAAAGCTGTGATATAAAATCTATGTTTTTACAGCTAGGCATAAAAACGAGGCTTTTATTTTGAAGGAATTACAATATATGAGGTCACATGACCAGGATATCTCTATTGACATGTGAGCATCATTGTCTCAATTTAGGAAACTAAATAACTTAATTAAATGTTTTGTTCTAATATGACAAAATAGATTTGTTTCTATGGCAACAATATGCAAAAATCCCTAGTGTATACAACCTAGTGGAGTCCCACTGACTTACATAGCATGAAACTATCCTGAGACTATGTTTACAACTTTTTTCTTATATTTTATTAAATAATATATTATTATTTAGGTTTTAAGTATTAAAGACATTCATAATTTGTAGATAATACTTCATGCAACAGAGGGTTAATAATCACCCCGTGATAATAATCATATAAAATCTTTAAAAGTTTTGAACAGTATTAGTGTTTGTGGTTGTTGGCGGTTGCCATGCCAACAGGAGAACACGCGTTTATCGTCATGGATACAGAACACAAATCAAATTCGGCGTTGAGGCTCCACAGCGTCGCTCAGACCTTTTCCTGTAGTCTCTAATTCGTCCTGACCCCTTTTTTTTGTTGTTTTTTCTCGTCTTTTGTGACCACACCTGCGTTTCTCTGGCTCCTCTCAGAACATTTCACCGTGGCGACGTGTCACTTTAGACCCGTGGAGTCCTACTTCTCGGCTCGTCCTATTGTCCGATAACCAAAGCCCTGATAATCGCTGTGACCCGAGGCCGTGCGGCGGCGGAGGCGGGGCCGACTCCGGCTAGGATTACACCACGTAGCTGCGGTATGGATGACCCAGGAGTCTCTCTATTTCTGCCTTGGGCACCACCCAGCACTTGCCCAGGTGGCGTTTCCGCACCGTGTCTTTGAGCGTTTTGTCCTGCAGGGTGACGGCCATGTGCTCCGAGCCCCATCGGAGGATCCCCTCCCTGTTGGCCCGGTGGACGCCGCCATCTTTTACCGCTGTGACGCTCATGTCGGCGTGTTGGAACTGGCCTGAAGGTCAAGAAAAGGACAAGGAGAAAGAAGCATGAATTAAAAAATGATCCATATAGTCCAATTGTCCTAGTTTAATGTGTCATGTGACAGATGATGATGGTACGATGTCGTAGGATGAACTCCTGACCAATTAGGTCTAGACCAGGGGTCTCCAACCCTGGTCCTGGAGATCTGTGGGTGCAGGTTTTTGTTCCAACCCAGCAGGAACACACCTGATTCTACTAGTCCACCATTAGGGCCCTTTCTCTGGAGCTTCTTAGTAGAATCAGGTGTGTTCCTGCTTGGTTGGAACAAAAACCTGCACCCACAGATCTCCAGGACCAGGGTTGGAGACCCCTGGTCTAGATCATGGGGTTCTGCTTAGCTCTAGAGCTCTAGTCCTAGAAAAGACCCAGACATCAGGCTTCATCCATGCTGATATACAGACGGGGGTTAATTAACCAGAGAAACTTGGTTTATTTAAGTCCATTACTGCAGAAAAGATGGATGTCTAAGCTGTTAACTAGTACTGGATTCATGAAAATTGATAAATTGAAAATTGATCTTTTTTTGGGTCATTAACTGTTTTTATACCAGCGCTTCACTTTTTCCACATTTTGTTATGTTAAAGCCTTATTCCCAAATGGATTCAATTCATTTTTTTACCTCAAAATTCTACACACAACATCCCATAATGACAACATGAAGAAAGCTGTTGAGAATAAGGCTGTAACATAACAAAATGTGGAAAAAGTGAAGCGCTGGGAATAGATTTGAAGCAGCAAAGATCATCTCAGTATAGTTTCCACTTCTTTTCTCCAGCTCCTCTTTAAATGGCTGTTGGTGGTGACTGTATAGTAGTGACATCACAACTTCACCTAAGTCATGACTGCTTGTTTTAAGGCTCAGTTTCTGTTTCTCTGTGGATTGAGTGTTTTTAAACATGGGACAGTATTAATACACTCTCTGCTGTCATATATACACTAACATATATATATATAGGGCTCTAATAAATCTATTAAACTGATTAAATTTCAATAAAAATGTAAAAAAAAATGTGTTCTAAATCTTTTGAACCGTTTTAATTTTACGTTGAATCTTTAGCTTTGGGAAACACCAACCAATCGATTAATCGTTTCCATTATCGATAGATCAAAGGTTTGTTGCTGCCCTATTGAAGAAGTGAACGTGGTGTCATTATATTCTGTTGGAACCTGTGAATTTCTGGTATTTTTGCTTCAGAAAATATGATAAAATGACTTTAATCAAGTTATAGTGACCTAGAGCTGCAACGATTAATCGAATAATCGATTAGTTGCCAGCTATTATATTAATCATCAACCATTTTGATGATCAATTAATCAATTTGAGTCATTTTTAAGAAGAAAATGTCCAAGTTAAAATGAATTAAAGGTAAAGGATCTGCTGATTAATCGATTAGTTGCCAACTATCAAACATGGTTTAATCTGACTTGTTTTATATTGATATTGGACAATGATTATTCAATTAATCGATTAATTGCCTATTACATTAGAAGACTAAATAAACGAGAAAATAATCAGATCTGAGAAGCTGGAACTTGGACTTTGCTTCTTAATAATGACTCAAATTGATTAATTGATTATCACAATAGTTGGGGATTAATGTGATAATTGGCGACTAATCGATTAATCGATTATTTCCTGGTTTCTTTAGTCTCTATAATAATAAACTGATGATCTTTGGGTTGTGGACAAAAAAAAAGACATTTTAGTTTGAATCTTCATCTTTAGGGAAACCCTGATCGACATTTTACACCATTTTATGAACCAAACAACTAATCGATTAATCGTTTCCATAATCAATAAATTAATCAAAATAGCCATTAGTTGCAGCCCTATTGAACATGGTGTCATTATATTCTGTTGGAACCTGTGAATGTTTGGTATTTATGCTTTAATCAAGTTATAGTGACCTAGAGCTGCAACGATTAGCCGATTAATCGATTAGTTGCTAACCATTACATTAATCATCAACCATTTTGATAATCAATTAATCGATTTGAGTCATTTTTAAGAAGAAAACGTCCAAGTTCTCTGGTTTCTTTAGTCTCTATAACAGTAAACTGATGATTTTTGGGTTGTGGACAAAAAAAAAAGACATTTTACACCATTTTACGACCGAATCGACTAATCGATCGGTTGTTTCAGTGATCAATAGATTATTACCCAGCAGGCCTTGCGTGGCGGTGGACAGCCCTCGCCCGTGCGTGATGTAGAATCCCAGATGTGCCAGCTGCAGGTAGCTGGGGTGTTTGTAGTGGTGGAACAGGACCAGGAAGCGGACGTCCTTGGCGATCTCGATCCAGCAGCTGCGGTGGTTGTCCACGGCGACCGTCACGCCCTGCCGCGTCACCGAGCCCTGCTGATTGGTCGGGAGCGTGTCCTGCCCCTCCCCCGCCACCACCACGGCGTCCAGCGACAGCGTGATGGTGATGTCGCCGGAGCCGCCGCCCGTCGCCGCGGAGACGATTAGCCTGTCGAAGTAGGTGCGATGGCGGTCCTCCGCTCCGTGTTTGGAGGGCGCCCCCATCAGGTGACCGTCCACGATGATGCCTTCAACACCAAGGGGGACATTTATATTTGGTCATTCAGTCTGAAAAACAATAGCTATAATATTAGATCATTTTCACCTACAAACCTCTTTTTGGATCCTCTAACAGTCTGAGAACATCATCAGCTCTGCCGTCGACTGTAAAACAGAGGTTCTGATGCAGCTTTGGCAGCTGGACGACAAAATGAGGATCTCCGTCGACTGAAAAACACATCGATGGGCACGAATACAACATGAGTACACTGATTATTATTAACTCTGAGGATGTAATCGTTAACACATGAGCTGCTGACCTGATGAGGAGAAGACCCTGACGGTGCTCAGCCTGGACGGAGGCTCTAAAAGCACAAGACATTCAACTAAAGGACAGTCCTCCTCACTCCCAAGCACTGAAACCAATCACAGACTAGACAGGTATTGCAAGAAATGTCTCTACACTGCAAAAAATTAAATATTAACAAGTGAAAATGTGCTGTATTTGGTACAATTAGTCCAATATTGAGTAGAATTATCTGATTCCACTGGCAGATAATAGGTTTTTTTCCTGATTTTGGTAAATTTTTGGTACGACATAGCAGAAACTTGGGCGTGGAGTTTGGTAAGACCATGGAGAATGACTTCCAAGAGGCTTCGGGGAGGCTCTGACTCCAACCTCGTCAATTCTACAAACATGTCTTCCACCGAGGAAGCAGACTCTGGGGACTTGGTGGTCGGCTCACCTGTTTCTCTCCTTGGTGGCAATGATCTTGGGGTGGATGAGATCTGCCTTGAGTTCCTCAAGGCTCTGGATGTTTGGGGGCTGTCTTGGTTGACACAACTCATGGACACTGGGGGCAGTGCCTCTGGACTGGCTGACCAGGGTGGTGGTGGCTCCCTTCTTCTAAAAGAGGGACCGGAGTATGTGCTCCAACTACAGGGGGATCACAATTCTCAGCCTCCCTGGGAAGGTCTATTTGGAATTCATCCGATGTGTTTTGTGGACTTGGGGAGTCCTGTTGGGGGTGCTCTAGGGAGTATGCGGTACCGGACCCATTGGTAGAGGCCCTCTGGCTCCTGTACGAACAGTGTCAGAGCTTGTCCTCGTCCACATTGCTGGTGGTAAGTCAGACTTGTTCCAAGTGGGAGTTGGACTCCACCAGGTCTGCCCTTTGTCCCAAATACTGTGGGGGGGCGACCGGAAGGTGTGCTCCATCTACAGGGGGATCCCACTCCTCAGCCTCCCAGGGGAGGTCTATTCCATGGGATAGTCGAACCTTGGTTTCGTCCTGGTCGTAGAACTGTAGACCAGCTCTATACCTTTAGCGCGATCCTGGAGGATGCATTGGGGGTCCACCCAACCAGTCTACTTGTGCTTTGTGGACTTGGAAAAGGTGAACAGTGTCCCTCAGGGAATTCTGTAGGGCGTGCTCCGGGAGTATGGGGTAGTGGACCCACCATCCAGTGCAAGAGCTTGGTCCACATTGCTGGTAGTAAGTCAGACTTGTTTCCAGTGGGGGTTGGACTCCATCAGCCCTGCCCTTTGTCACCGATTCTGTTCAGAACTTTTATGGACAGAATTTCTAGGTGCAACCAGGGTGTTGTGGGGTTGCAGTTCGGTAGCCTCAGGATCAGGTCACTGTTTTTTCAGACCATGACCTTCAGCTCCCACTGGTTTGCAACCGAGTGTGAAACGGCTGGGATGAAGATCGGCACTTCCAAATCTGAGGCCAAGGTTCTCAGGTGGAAAAGGCTGGAGTGTAGACTTCGGGTCGGGAATGAGATCCTGCCTCAAAGGGAGGAGTTTGAGTATCCTGGGGACTTTTTCATCCTCTGGGAAGTGGCCTCAGGAAAGACCCAGGACACGATGGAGAGAAGTCCATGGACAAAGTGGCCAGGGAGAGGAAATTCTGGATCTGTCCCTACTTGAAATACTGCCCCCTAATTAAAATAAGATAAATTATCTTCCAATTGAGATAATTTCACTCAATATTAAACTATTTGGACCAAAAACAAGATGTTTTCACTTGTTGAGATTTCATTTTTTGCAGTGTACAACCAACGTTACTGAAAACATCACTGAAACTCACCAAATGCTCCAGTATCTGCACTTTCATCCCCTGAAAATAAACCAGACGTGTGTTTGAAACCGTTTTCAGGCCTGAGATGCAGCTACAGTCCAGAGTTTTTATAACTTACAGGCGTCGTAGCTCAGGTCGTAGTCGTAGTCGTAGGTCGCGTCGTAATCTGGGAGATGACAGAATAAGTTTAGGATGAATTCAGCTGCAGAGGAATTATCATTTCATAGGATATGAAGAGTTACCTTTCACAAGGTCAATATCTGTTTAACAGAGAAAGAGACAAAGATCAAATTACTGGTCAAACGTATCTTATTACGTTTAATATTAGATGAAAAGCTCTGAAAAAATGTTGAAATAGAGGAACTGCACCTTTTCTCTGAATCTGAATGGAGGTGGAGACATCTAGTGGAGAGATAGAGAACATTTAATTCAGAATAAAACAGAAATATAGTAAGGAAAATGAAGGAAGCAGTAGAATATGGACATTTTTAGACTGAACACTGTAAAAAATTAAATCTTTTAAGGTAAAAATATCCATATAAATGTACAACTATCTAATAGTTTGTGGTAAAACTAGTAATTAGTAATGTTGAGTAGAATCTTGAACTTCTTCTTCCATTTTTGTCAATTGATCTTGTTTAATTTTACATAAAAAAGTCAAATTCAAGAAAGATAAAAAGCACAAAAAATACTGAAAAAGTCAAACATATAAGATAAAAAAGACAAAATTATTAAATAAATAATAAATATTATATGTGATAAAAAAATACATAAAATATAAAGCAAAACAAACATAAAATTATTTTATTACAAAAAAAGACCAAAAAATAGAAGATAAAAAGAAAAAAATAAATAAATAAAAATAAATAAACTTCCAACGGAATATAAGCTAATATAAGATAATAAAGATAATGCTAATTGAACCAGTAACGACCTGATCAGATATTAATTATATATATTAATTATTAAGAATCATAGATATGAATTTATTCGGTGTATAAACCCACCCAGCAGCCCTGCAGCCTCCCATAGTTTCGGTCCGTCGGTGACCCCCGGCATCGGAGCGAACGTGGCCGCCAGCAGCGTGGCGATGCTCAGGTCCACGTCAGAGTCTGTGGGGGGCGGAGCCAGAGCCGGAGTGGGCGGGACTAGCAGGGACACATGTTTGGGGACGGCGGTGGTGGTTTCAGGAGCATCCGGGGTGGGGGTGGAGCCTGCAGGCTGCAGGGGTTGGGGTTTCCCAGGCAGAGGCGCAGGGGCGGTCCTGGCGCTAATGGTGGACGTTAGCGTTGTGGCGGTTGTTGTTGGTGGTGTCGTGGTGGTGGACGTCTTCCCGGGTGCAGGGGGCGACGCCGTTTTCAAAGCGTTGGGCGGGGCGACGGATATTTTCCCGGCAGGAGGAGGCGCCATTTTAGAATCGTTTCGGGGAGGAGTCGTTTTTTTGCCAGAAAGCGTTGCCGGGGCCGTTTTGTTGCTGGCGCCTGCGGCTGTTTTCTTCACGGTTTTCCCCGTCGGAAGCAGCGGTGGCGAGGGTTTTTTCGGCATCTGAGGAGGGTCCGGTTTAGTTTTGGATGGCGAGTTTGGCTTCTTTGCGGCTATTTTAGACGCCACGGTGGTTGTAGTCGTGGTCGTTGTAGTGGTCGGTTTGGCGGTGGTTGAGGTTGGAGGTGCATCGTCGGCGTCCGGCTTCACGACAACCAAAGACGTGACCGGCGTGACGAAGTTGTACTTCAGCGACAGGTTGGTGGCCTTGTCCGCCAGCAGCCTCTGCGTCGCCGGGTCGGTGGCGTTCAGTTTGGCGAGCAGCAGCTCCTTGACGGTCAAATACGCCCAGAGGCGCCGCACCAAGGTGGAGATCCCCGCCGAGGAACCGCCGCCGGGGCAGCTCGGCCAACCCGCCGTCCCGTTCCCTTTGGCGTCGGACACCGTCACGTCGTTTTCCGACTTGAGGCGCTGCTTGGAGTCGGTGGCGGACATGGAGACCTTGAGGTCTTTGACGCCCGGTTTGACCCGCCCCGCCACCACCAGCTCGGAGCCCTGGAAGTAGTTGGGGAACAGCGAGCGTGTGACGTCGAAGGCCTGGTCGTCCAGGTAACGCAGCTGGACGTCGGACAGCAGCGGGCTCGCCACCTCGTCGTAGAAGCCCTTCAGCTGCAGGGCGGCGTCCACGTCCTCGTAGACCATGCGGGCCACGCCGCGGTTGTCCAGCGCCAGGCGCTTCAGGAGGAGGAAGTCGGCGTCGTCGCCGAAGGCCAGGCCGAACAGAGACGCCGGGCCCAGCGCCCGCTTGGCGTTGGCGAGGATGGTGTCGGGCGTCGTCACGCCGATCGTCGCCTCGCCGTCGGTGAGGAAGATGACGAGCGGGACGCGGCGAGACGAGGGTTGAGCTGAAGAGACGGACGATGGCGGGTTGACGAGCTGAGCCGCAGAAAGTAGAGCTGCGTTGATGTTAGTCCCTGAGAAAAAACCAGAAAAGACTAAAGTTAAACTAGATAAAGTGATAGATATTGATTAAACATAATCAATACAATAAATAAATAGTTGAATATAATATTGATGGTTTCACTTAATGTAAAAAAAACAAGATTTGATTTCAGAATTAAAAAAAAAATATGATATAAATATGAGAAAAAAATACAATTATATGAAAATAAAAAGATAAAATGTCAAAAAATTATAGGAAATAAAAAGAATATAAAAAAAAATGTTCAAAATATCATGAGATAAAAAAAATGAAAATAAAAATGATGACATGCCACAAATAAAGAAAAAAAAGAATATTATATAAAAAATAAAAAAATATGAAATAAAAGGAAATATGAACAAAAATACAAAAAACAATTATATGAAATAAAAGATAAAATGTAACAAATGTTATATGAGACAAAAAAGACAAAATAAATATAAAATAAAAATACATGAATAAATAAATAAAATAAATAAAAATAAAATAAAAAATAAATATAAAAATATAAAATATATAAAATATGAGAAAATAGATAAAATATGATTTTAGAATTTAAAAAAAAGAAAAAATTTGGTAAAAAAAAATATTATATGAAAATGAAATCACAAATATGATCAAATAAGATAAAATATAATAAAAAAGACAAAATATATATAAAAAGATACAAATATGAGAAAAATAAAATGAAGTAAAAAAAACAATTATATTAAATAAAAGATAGATAAAATGTCACAAATGTGATATGATTCAAAAAAAATTAAAAGACAAAAATTAGAAAAAATTATTAAATCAAAAGTAAAAAAAATTAGATAAAATAAAAAAAATTAAATAAAATTATGGAATAAAATATTTGAATAAAATTCCACTCAATATTGGATTAATTATACATAAAATGGTATTTTATCTTGTAATATTTCATCTTTATAGGTCATTAAACACATGATAAAACTCAGATTAAACTCACATCCTTCTGCAACGATCCTCCTCACGAAGTCTTTAGCGTCTCGGACGTTTTGTCGAGTCGCTCGAACCGTTCGTCCTTTTTTCCAGGACCGAACTTTGTCAGAGAAGGTGATGATGTTGAAGTGGTCTCCTTCCCTCAGGTCGCCCAGGATGGTGATCATGGCCTGTTTGGTCTACGACACCAATTATACCAATTAACTATAGACAAAAACACGTTATCTGTGCACTGCATTGGTTGTTTCTGACGATTAATCGATTAATCGCCAACTATTATATGTCATATACAAGGAAAATGTACTTTCTACTGCACCACATTTATCTTTTCAGATGAAGATTTTACATTAAATAATTAAAATATATATATTATTACTAGAGCTGCAACGATTAGTTGATTATTCGATTGGTTGACAACTGTTATAATCGATTCGAGTAATTTTTTAAGAAGAAAATCTCAAATTTTATATTATATATTTGACATTTTATGAACCAAATATCAAATAAAAGGTAAAAAATGTGAGATTAAAAAGTAAAAAAAAGATATATAAAGTCAGATTTATTAGATAAATCAACTAGAACTGTAACGATTAGTCGATTAATTGATTAATCGAACTATTTTAATTATCCATTAATCTATTTGAGTCATTTTTTAGAAGAAAATGTCCAAATTCTCTGGTTCCAGCTTCTCAAATATTATATTATGTCATTTTGACATTTTATATAACTTTATGAATCAAACAACTAATCGATTAATCATTTCAATAATAGTTTAATCAACTTTTAAACTAGTCATTAGTTGCAGCTATAATCTGAAAGAATGAATCAATTCATATTTTGACAATCAACTAATCAATAAATAGTTTCAGCTCCATAAATTATCATTTTTCATTATTTTAATGTTAGTGATTAGCAAAAATCAGCTCACAGCTGCAATGATTAATCAATTATTTGATTAGTTGCTAAAACTTTTGACTTTAAATTTGACTTTAAATAGACAAATATCAAATAAAAGGTAAAAAATGTGAGATTAAAAAGTTAAAAAAAAGATATATAAAGTCAGATTTATTAGATAAATCAACTAGAACTGTAAGGATTAGTCGATTAATCGATTAATCAAACTATTTTAATAATCCATTAATCTATTTGAGTCATTTTTTAGAAGAAAATGTCCAAATTCTCTGGTTCCAGCTTCTCAAATATTATATATTTGACATTTCATATCATTTTATGAATCAAACAACTAATCGATTAATCATTTCAATAATCGATAGTTTAATCAACTTTTAAAATAACCATTAGTTGCAGCTATAATCTGAAAGAATGAATCAACTAATCAATTAATTGTTGAATAGTTTCAGCTCTATAAATTATCATTTATAACTTATAGCTGCAATAATTAATCAATAATTATTTGATTAGTTGATAAAAAATTACATTAATGTCTTTTTATCTCTTTTTTTGACTTTGTGTCTCATAAGTTTGACTTTGAATAGACAAATATGAAATAAAAGGTCAAAAATGTGAGATTAAAATCAATTAGAACTGTAACGATTAGTCGATTAATCGATTCATCAAACTATTTGAATAATCCATTAATCTATTTGAGTCATTTTTAAGAAGAAAATGTCCAAATTTTCTGGTTCCAGCTTCTCAAATGTTATATTCTAAATTTATATTTTCTATATTTGACATTTTATACCATTATATGAACCAAACAACTAATCGATTAATCACTTTAGTCTCTATAATAATAAACTGATGATCTTTGGGTTGTGGTTAAACAAAAAGACATTTTAGGTTGAATCTTGAGCTTTTGGAAACACTGATCCACATTTTACACCAATTTATGAACCAAACAACTAATTAATCGTTTCAATAATCGACAGATTAATCAGAATAATTGTTAGTTGTAACCCTATTGATCAATTTGATTAGTGTCTAGATTAAAACCTATTTATCAACACTATTTCCAGTCAGTAATAAACTGATTTACCCTTATTTTTCAAGAAAACTGCTTTCTGTTATGCCTTAAAACTAGAGCTACAACAATTAATCAATTAGTTGACAACTAACACATTAATCACCAACTATTTTAATTGATTGATTAATTGATTAATCAATTATCAAATGTATAATAGTAAACTGATGATCTTTGGGTTGTGGACAAAAAAATACATTTTAGGTTGAATCTTCAGCTTTTGGAAACAACATTTTACACCATTTTATGAATTAAATGA